>DWUN01000497.1:0-22276 GCA_018249975.1 Passova gellias
CTATAGGCTATATAACATCACGCTAAGATGAATAATTTATATGGCGGAACAACGTTTGCCGGGTCAGCTAGTTTAAAATAAATACAAATAAATACTGGTATTATAACAGTTACTGTCAAAGGTACATTAATTCCCGACACCTCCATCGAAGCAACTCATCGTTTTGAAATGCATTCACAAAAGACACTGCTGCCAAAACTCTTTTCAACGATTCAAGCACATTTATATACCTAGTACTATATATAAGCTTATTTGAATGCAGACATTAGTATATTAGAGAGAGACATTGTGATTTTGTTCTACAATTCATTAAATTTAAATACATATTCAAATATCTTATTCCGTTCTCATCGACCGAACATACTCTACACATGACACATACATATATAAAACATTTTATTACCTACAGCTCCATTGGCATCGTTATACATATGAAATATATTAATAGTTACAAAGTCACAGCTGGAGTATGAAACGTGACGTCACTCATCCCCGAGCTTTATGGTAAAAAATAGGCCTGACATATAACCTTTAGTTTGCTGACCATTCAATATAAATATTCGGGAAGACTATTTTCACATTTGTGGTTGGAGAACATATACATTTTTTTTAAATAAGCACATTTAGTTTACAACAAAGTTTTTATACATGGGTCTTTTCGATGTCCTTAAGGGGTTTCTCCTCAGCGCTCTCGACGGCCTTCTCCTCGGGGACGCTGTTCCAGGGCTGCTGCTCGCCCGAACCGAATACCGTGTACGCTATAATCTCGATGATGTACAGCCCTATTGTGACGAAGAATATCACACGCCACGCTGATATCGTTTGCTAGAATGAAAAAAAAAACAAAATAGGTTAGCCCATACGAACTGCGTGGATTTGTTTTAAATTATAATCAATAAAGAGAACTTTGGTGTAGTTTATTTGATTGTTAGATATAGCATACAGTAATTTAAAAATATGATAAGACTAGCTTATGTGAATAATGTGAGTATCGTAAGGTATTTGATCCTCGTTGGTCCTTCGAGCCAGATCGATCAAAATTTGATTCAATTTCTGATTTATACTCACATTTCCATGGGTCAGTACTCCTACGAAGATGGGGACGACGATACCAGGAATAGTGGCGACCGTGTTTGTAATGGCCATCAATGTTCCTGTATATGACAAATAATAAATAAATAACTTTATAAGGCTTTAGCAGTAGAGTAATAGTAAAAATTTGGTCACAGTCATGAGTATTTATAATACTGCTAACAATGTTATACGTACGCTATTTAACCAATCACAACGCTTACTTAGAAAACCACAAACTTCGGTCATCTGTTTTTTTGTTTTTCTTAAATTGCGAATGAAGCACTTTACTGTTTATTGATTGATTTCAACCGGCAACGCTGAGTACGTTGACCGCGACCTTGTAACGTCCTCGGCACGTACCGGCGAAGTTGGGCGCGATGTCGATGTGGTTGGAGAGGAAGCCGCAGAACATGCCGCCGATGCCGGTGACCCCGATGGCCATGAGCGCCACGGCGGCCCCGCGGTTGCAGCCGATGTAGCACAGCGCCAACATGCACGCCGCCGGCACCGCTGACGCTGTAACCAGTTCTTATTTTAACATCTCTATAACTCATAAATCCTATCAATCTGAAGCTCTTCTTTTTTCTTTCAACCCCTTTCCTAGTTTGCAACAAAACTTTAAGTAAAAGAGATTCAAATATTTTCCACGCTCTCACCGAACAAAGTGCCGATCTTCCTGGCCGTGGTGGTGGTGATGTAGCTTTTGCCTCGCAGCCAGTCCAGGGTCCTGCTGAGACTGATGCTGAAGATCCACAGCGATAGGAATGGAAGGGACGTAGTCACTGCGTTCTGGACAGACAGTTTGAGGTGTACAATAATGTGCATATTTCCAGAATCGTTTCCAGATTTTTTTCTAGAATCATCTACACAGATCCAGATTTTCGTTGACACCCACCTCAGTCATGTTGAACTTGAGCACCTGCTTCATGTAGAACGGCAGCTCGATGAGCAGCATGTACCAGCCCCAGTTGGAGCACAAGTGCGACACCAGGATGGCGAGGAATGCCGGTGACGTGAGCACGGCGCGCCAGGGAACCGGCAGCTTCTGCATCATTGAAAAAGAACTGTATTCGTTTTTTCCGATAGAAACTGGCGTTGTTCATACGTCAATCTAAATATTCAATATAGTACTAACTAAACTTACTAACAGCCTTTTCCTGCAATTTATCTTGTAAGTGATAAATAGTCACCAAACAATATTCTTATTTTCACCTATTACTAATTGAATCAATTCACACTAAAAGGGCGATTCGTACAGATCAGTTTGCTCCTTTGCTTATGGAACAATGAAATACTATTCATGCGCGTGTCACATTGTTACCTTATGCGAATGGTCGTTAGCCTTGCCGCCCAGCGACGTGACGATCATGGTCCGCTCCTCGGCGCTGATCAACGGCTGCTGCTGAGGGGAGTCCTGCACCAGCCACACCCACAGCACGCACCAGATACACGACAGACCGCCCATCACGTAGAACACGCTTTCCCAACCTACAATTACAATAGTAATCCTTCACAGGGTATTTAGAGTGATGAATGTAGACGAACCACGTCAGATTTGCAAGGACAGAGATATTTGGCACTCGGCGCTTTCTGCCTACCCCGTTAGGGACCTGGCGTGATGTTATGTGTGTATTGGATACATTATTATTATATATTTTATAACATATTCTGTGGTGTTCTAGTTTCCTCACGAGGTTTCTGAAGTGTGTGAAGTCTGCTAATTTGGTAGTGTAGAAAGTCTCAAATGTGATCTACTGCATTGCTGCAGTGCGGATATGCGGTGACATTGATGAGTAAGCAACCGGCAGAAAATAATTTAAAACCTCAGACAAGGTTTAACCATCGCTGCCGCGTGACGTTTATGTGCTCACCCAAATTTGCCGTGAGCACACCAGCTAGGAGCATGGAGATGACCGTTCCCAGCGAAGTCCCCGCGTACACGAGGGCTGCCATCACGCTGCGCTCCGCGGGGGGCGCCCACTTCGACAGCAGCACGTGCATCGACGGAAAGGTCACACCCTGACGATGAAAGGACAAATTAATTCATTGAAATCCACAGCTTAAATATACTATGAAAAAAGAACAGATTTTTTCTTTATTCCAAGTCAATAAAGAAAACAATAATAAAAATGCACAGATAATAAAAGAAATACAAAATAAAAAAAAATATCAAAAGCGATCAAACAAAAGTAAGTACCTACTACTACTTATGTAAAAATTATAGTCAGCAAATTAATTTTGAAAAAAACGTTATATTTACCAATGTGAGAAAATTAATCAATAATGAAATAATAAGCAAACTCAAGGTCTATCCAGTCTTCCTTCTAACATAATCTCATGAAGAAACAAACCTGTTATTTGGACAACCCGTATAAAAAAAACTCTGCCAATTAACACTGAACGATTTTTTTTATAAAAAAAACCTAGCAAACAGGCAGACGGGCCTTATGGTACGTAGCCACCGTCGCCTATGGACATGTGCAACACGATAGGGGCTACCCTTGCATTGCCGGTTTTGAAGGAGAGCTTTTTTCACGCGTTTCTTGACGAGCCCCATATTGAAGATTTACGACAACAACGTCTTCAATGTCCATACGAACCCCGCCGATCCCTTCACCGATACGCATCAGCACCGCGGCGACGTAGTGCGCCTCCGCCATCACCGGGGTCAGCAACGTGCACACCACGTTGATCGTCACGCTGAAGAACATCACCCATTTCGCGGAGAACAACTCCGCTATTCGCGCGCCTGGGAACAACGGGAATTCCATATACCAGACTGGCATCATGGTCTCACAGACTGTTGAACCACATTTCCGGACACAAACATTTCTGTGATGAGTACATTCGTTTGTTCCGTGTCGAAATAACGGAGATTGTTTTTGTTGCTTCGGATCGAATCCACGTACTATGATTCTTAGTCAGCTTCTCTAACTACTGAACCAACGCGCCAGATATACTCGCACGCATAAAAACGTTAGCCGCAATACTAAAATAGCCACCACACCACAATACAAAGAATCCTTGTATGCAACGAGGCTATGACTGTAGGATACTATATTTATTCTTACCTGTATCTTCTACGCTAATATAATAAATAGGCATTTGTTTACTTGTATACTAATTATGATTAGCCTACGTCGTTTTGTATTCAGTCAAGAAACAATGTACCTAAGTGACAAAAATAATACATATTTTACGCCCCACTAAAAATAGGTATTAGGTAAATTTTACATAATAACAAAACATAACATAATCATATAAACATAAATGTAGAATTACATAATTAAACATTTACGATCTACTCTTCATTTATGCCATCGAGGTCACTTTTAGTTACTTTGAAAAATTATCAGTACCTAAGTTTGCACACTACCTTTGCAATGTTGCATAAGATTAAAATGAGTTACTGTATGAGACAGATTATTTACACAATCATTTTACAAATTAGCAAGGAACATGATTCATCACACTACGTGCCGCTCGTCGCATGGAAGACGTTTCATTATTTCTCTTAACTCAAGCTCCACGGAAATATATCTTACGCATTCATTCTACTTCCAAACTTGTTTACTGACGTCTACGTGACTTACAAATAGTTCACCTAATACAATACAATACGTTACAAATAGTTCACCTAATTTACTTTAATTTGGAAAATGTAGTATGTGATATAAAGAAAAATCAAATGACTTATGAGATTTTTTTAAAATTTATTAATTGATTCGTTCTTAATAATTTCTCATTAAGAGATTTTTTCCACATATGTAGGTATCTTCCACTAGCAAGTAATCGATCGATATCATTGGACAGCGACTAGGTATATTTAACACGGAAAAATATGGTGATACGTAAAATGACAGTAAATTCCATATACGACCAACTTATATATTTATAAATAACTTACCAGGTATTTGGGAGACGAAATATCCCCAAAAATAGCAGCTGAGAACGATGCCCTGCACTTTAGATGACCATTCGAATGGGCCCTCCAACTCCTGTAATAATAACAACAATATTTTGGCTTGGCATAAAAGAGTGAAAACAATAGCGCGATATAAAAAGTTCGGCCGTCCGATACAAAAAAATAATAATTATATAACACTATTTCACGGCGTCATTATCTTAGCCTGTCTGTTACCTACATTTTATTGCTCATACATGTCACGCCGTAGATAATTTAAAAATAATAATTACGTTTTTAAATTAGCTCGCAGCCTCTGTGGTGTACATAAAATGTTTGCGCACAATATTGTTGTCTTACATATGACACCGTCGTATAAATTACATCAAATTTCATTGAAACCCGCCCATTTCATTCCGTGATTGGCGGATAACGGAGAGATATTTTTTTTTGGTTATTATTAACTTTTCCTCTTCATAAATAGTATGATAAAAATGTTGTTTTTTGTTTTGCATAGCCTGACAAACAGGCAAATGGGCCATCTGCTATGGTTTTTATTTTGTCTCGTGTTCAATAGTCGTTTCAGCCACAATGTTATAAAATCGTCTATATTGTATTACAAATACAATATGTGGTCACGCTTTTAGATACCTACTTGCATAGTATAAATATAGAATGGGCTGCACTTTATTCTTGACGAGTAAGGAATTTAATGACCAAAAGCTGGCTAATATAAGTTAAAGTTAAAACCACGACCCATGTTTCTTAAATTATTGTATTTCTGTCGAAATCGTTATTCCATCTATGCGTATACTTACTTGCATCAAAATATACAAAATAAATAAAAACAAGATTAAGGAATAACATTGTGGCCAACGACTTATTGAAACAACCGAACCACAGAACATAAACAGAAATATTAAGTATTCTAACAGGTGGAAGGAAGTTAGAATAACTTCCTAATCTCTGATTGGAATTCAAAGTACGTAACTAATATAAGATGGCAATTCAAAGTTCGTTGACCTCAATAATTTTTTTCTGTTAGCTCTAGGATGTTAAGCGTGACGTGAAATAAATGCTTATAGGGTGAAATAAATGCGTAATAATAAGTAGTTTTAAATGATTGTGCTATCAAAAATAATGGCACATTGCAAATGGCATCTTTTAACATTAATACTTTACAAAATCCTGTGCGGTTGCATGTTGAAAGACGTGATCGTGAAGCAAATTATAGCATTCCAAAATGTTCCAAAATGAGAAGTGCTAATTCTGTCCCGAGCCATTCTTGGCCAGCGCGAGATTATGAGCGTAGTAATGTGGTAGAATTAAAAATAATGGTACAGAAGTAATCACTTGTAAACATTTCAAACTGTGGCTACATTCTTTAGCCTATCAAGGATGAATTGAATTTCAAAAAATACATTGATATCAATCACAGTTATGAACATCATAAATTGGAAGTTTCGATTAGATTGATACCGATTTCGAATTCATTCGGGATATTAGACGCGATGGCAAACAAATTTGTTTGAGTCGTTTATATTCATTGAACTCGATTGGGCTATTTTGGGTGTCAAGTACCTAACGTATTAAGGTCAATTTAATAGGTAGTGCAGTTATGTTTACATTACCTTTGATCGATGTAATACGTTAACGATAAACAAGTTACTTAGGCTACGACCGTTGCGAGCATCGTACACAGAAAAATTAAGGCTTTTAAACGTGTACGTGCTGTAAAAAAACATTCAATGAACACTAAAATAATAGTAAATACAATAGCTATATAAGGCTGCTTTATGTCAAACTTGCTTCCAAGCTAGAGCCTGATATGCTAATCGCTTGGCTCTGTGGTCTTCGAACGACCTGCCCGTTCGAAGATCCACAGAGCCAAGCGATTGCTCGTCCTAAGATTCAGCGTGGTTATATAGGTAAATATCTATACATTTCAATGTTTCAGTTTTTATAGTCGAATCTGGTTTCTAGTTGGGGACAGTGGGTAAGTCCTTTCCTGACTGTTTTTTTTTATGTGCGAATTGCGTAGGGTGTCCCCCCAATTGGGGATAGACCTCCACGGAGCTGTCAATGTGTGCGGCCGGCCCTGTCGCCAAGCGGTGAGGTATGGGGTTTTGATCGATACGAGGCTGATGTGATTGCCCTCGCTCTGCCAGGACGGGCATGACCAAAGCTTTTAACGCGTTTAATATTCGATACATTTCAATATGTTTAGAGATTATTTTTTATTTATGTAACCGCACGACCTTCGGTTCGATTCACACCTAGGAAAAATATTTGTGGTACAGCCGGTATCCTGGTACTGTACTATATTCACCCCATTGATATTGAGTTTATTTATACAAAAAAAATCATAATGGCCTAAGATTTTGTTATCTGTAAGTTGACCTAACTTTAACGTTTTTTTTTTTTGTCTGTGCACATTCGTATAAATTATTTATATTTTCTATATAATTGCACCGATACCGTTTTATACGTAATACTAATAAGGAATAAGAAATTCTTCATAATGTGTTCAATTTCGTACTATCAATCATTCATTCATTCGTACAATTACGTCATTAATATTTGAATAACCGAATCCGAATTCGAGAAGGCGACGTTCTAAAAACGGGTGAAAGTTTTTTTCGAGACATCCCAAATCATTCCATTATCATTCGCGTGTCTTGGAATCAGTCCAGAACAGTTCAAAACATAAACCGATCCACCGTTAACCACGCACCAGATGTGTGACCTCTGCAAGGGCGCACAATGTTGGTTCCAGAATATTTTATCGTTCTTACACTTTACTGTTATTTCATGAAAGATTGTCGTTTCAGAACGTTTTATGCATGCCTACATTTTGTGTCGCGTTTGACCTGGTTCTGTAAAGCTTTGCACGTATATAAATATTCCAGCGGTCGTTGTTAATATCTGGAACGCGAAGTGAATAATATGTTTATTGCATGTCATTCGATAAGAATTAAATGTATATAAGATAGTTGGCGCGGAAACTTTGATGCTATGTTTTAAGTTTCTCACGTTAAAACTAAAACCTTATTCTGACTACTGATTGATGTACTGTGATGAATGATAAATATCGTAATAAAATAACAATAGTTAGAACAATTCCACACACTTATCTGATTCCGAATTAGGCGATTTAATTTCTGTGTTATGGTAACCGAACAGCTGATAAACATACATATATACATAGTTATATAGACATTTTTATTACGACCAGATACAGAACAAACTAATGCGCTCATCGCACAGATGTTTGTCCTGGGTTGGAATTGAACCCACGACCTCCGGGTGTGAGGTCAGTGTCGAGCTCGTTGCCAGTCAAAGTACCGTAACGTTCGCAGCGCTGGGCGTCGGCTGGCACTCTAGCTCGGTGTCCACGCTGACGTTGTGGTGCTCCACGCCGTGCTCCGCGAGCCTGATGGCCGTGTGGTTCAGCATGCCCACCATCGCCACCGACAGGTTCACCTTCAGGCCGTACACTATCGCCATGCCGATGGAGCCCAGCACGGCCAGGATGTAGCGGGCGGGCACCGCACCTGCAAACATTTTGCATGTTAATAATGATAATTGAAAGAAAAAATGGGACAATTCCACTCATGGCCGACTCCAAATTAGACAGACAGAGAAAACATATTTATTTCGCCAAAACATGATGTTAAAAATATACATTTTATATAGAGTATGTAAATCTATACTAATATATAAAGCTGAAGAGTTTGTTTGATTGTTTGAACGCGCTAATCTCAGGAAATATTGGTCCAATTTGAAAAATTCTTTCAGTGTTCGATAGCTCATTTATCGAGGAAGGCTTTAGGCTATATAATATCACGCTGAGGAGAATAGGAGAGGAGCAGCAATAAAAAAAAATTATGTGGCAGAACAACGTTTGCCGGGTTAGCTAGTATAATATAAATAGAGAAAATAAAAGAAATTGCATATTTAACGATGCAGTTAAAATATGCGGTATGCATCTTAGATGAGTTCTTTACAATGCACTACTACAGGCTAATGATAAGAGAGAAAGACCAGAAAACTTCGTACTTTAGGCGATATCGTTTAGCTTATCTTATCTTAATCTTGAACTCTTGTAGTGACGTAACAGCAATGAGCTTCCAAGGTAAGTTGGCTACTAACCAATACATCTAACAAACGTCACAGCCAGTACGAGCCTTAAAATATTTTTATTAAAACATTATTAAAAATCCTAAGGACGTTTTCACACTCGACCAAAAAAATTGCGTCGAGCCGATTTTTTTTATTGCAACGCGAAATAAGATACTTTTTATGTGCGCGACGTTAACTTATGCACTCCCCGCAAGTATACTAATAATAAATCAGCACCCATTGTGATGGCATGATAAAACACGTACAGTTGGTGCAATAAATCTATCAAGCTCAAAACGCATGGGGCCACATTTCAACCGCTACGCTTCTTAAAGCCATGAGTGAACTACTTGCAATTGCGTTATAAATTGTGAATAAAGTTTTTCGAGTTATAACTAGAAAGATTATTTTTATATTCTAATCACACTCGACTGTAACTTTTGTGAAGAATTTATGAGTCCATTTTAAAGATTTCTTATCAAAATTGCACCTCAGATATTGTTATGTTTGGATGAGTAAAGATAACGCCTTTTGCTGCCAGACAACCTATCAAAATCACAAATCATACTGCACCACGTTGGCCCACGGTACACGGAGATAATGAACGTGTTAATTATGATGTAATTTTTTATACAAATAATATTTCTAAAATCCTGCATGACTTGATTTTTCCACAACACAATTAGCAAAATGTGTAACATACGTAGGTACGTTATTGGTAATATAAAACGTTTCGATTATTTACAAAATAACATAAAACTAAATAAAAAAATATTTTACAAGATAATTGATGTTACATATAGGGGTTGGTCTGCTACAGATCCTTTAAACGACTTGCATATGAAACATCTAACAAGACGAAATTTCATGCTCCAATTACAGTGCGCAGGCGCACGGATCTGCGAGGCGACAGACATTTGGCCCGCGAGCTTTACAAGCTGACGTAACGGTAACGCGACGACGTGCGTTAAAAATGACGTTAATGCTAACAAATAACATTTTGAATTCATAACAACGACAAAATAACTAAAAAGAAATTTGTGATTTGCTGAGTAGTATATATATGAATTTAAACAACAACAACAACATAACATAACGCCAGGTCCCTCACGGGGTAAGCATTTTATTTTATTTATTTTCCCTATATGAATACAAAAGGCAATGATCACAAAAACCGCAAGAATTTTGCTGTCAGATCAAGCGTTTGTATTTTTAAGTGTATTTTAAAATCGTTACTGTTCATTCACATAATCAAAATTTTGAAACATGTAATAAAAAGACCAGGCCTCTAAAGGTATTTGACACAATGGTAATGGTAATGGTAATAATAAAGTAGTCAAAGATGACTCAAAGGCTGGCTCAAGCAACATCTTCAATATTTTAACATATTTAGTGAATTAATTTATATTTATCCAATATAATCACATCACTTATCAATGCCAATGGTCGTTACGACGTCGTCGCGTGGTCGTGCCGTATAAGCGCGCACGTTAACCAATATTGTGCAGCGCTAATCCCGCGTGAAGGAAACGATAAATCACATCATTAAGTCGAAAAAACCGTCGAGCGATGCGTGTCGCGAGTCGCAAATGTGGACGCAGCTTTAGGGCTGCTGCATGCTGTTAATAATGCTGCTGTGATCCAGTTTTAAACATGTTTTCATGTGGGAATCGAAATAAAATTATGGAAATTGTGATCGGTGTAATATGTAGTGTTTATTGTATTAGCGGTTAGAGCTAGCAATGAATATTGGCTGGCCTTTTGGTTTAATGGTTCTAGTCCGAAACTAGCCTAGTAGCCAGGGGCTACGATTTGAATTATTTGGTTTCGATTGTCAAACAGAATGTCTGTATTTAAACGTTTTACAAAATTCTACAAAGTTTAATTTAACAGTCGTGAAAATAAATTACAAATTATATTCGAACGCTGAACCGAACCGCAAAAAAAAGACTAAACATTTTCGAAAAAAAATGTAACAAATCAACGCAGCCCGTTGTCGAATCCTTACCCGGCCCAATCCATCTGCGCTCGTCACAAATCACCAAGACGCATGCCTTCCGCCGGGACTCGAACCGACTGGTGGCGCCGCCCGATTTATTAACTCAAACACGATAATGTTTTTAGGATCGTTGAAAATAAAACCGTTATAGTAAACTATTTTAAGTTTGCTAATGAATTTAAGCGTACTATTAATATGCAGTGCGAGAATTGACTATTTTGCACGTGATATGATAATAGGAGAATTGTGCACAGGATTTAAATTAGATTGATTGGCGATTGACATCAACGAAGGGTTTTAGTTGGAAGATACAAAGATGATGTAAAATGTTCTAAGTGTGTTCTAAGAACGAGATTTTTCAACAGAATCGATGTAAAGTAATAATAATAATAATCATTCATGAAATGATACGGTCCATTCTGTGATCTGGCTACGACGTATACACATCATACAAGAAAGTAACTCAAAACTGGTTCACCGCGGTGCATTAAGGGTACATTCTACACACGAACCGCCCACCTCCGGGCGATACGACACAATCAAATGTGTGTTTAGCGCTTCACAAACGGCGGCGCGCGCGCATGTGGTTCACTGTTTGCATGGCATTAGCGTCGGAAGCTCAGAGGAACCGAGGTATGCGCAAACTAATCCAATTGCGTTACTTTAGCGGTACCTATTTAGGGCGCGATTGAAGATACGCGGCTTGATAACTGGTAGTTCGAATGTATACTGCGGCCGGTATTTAACAGTATTAAATTTAATATTCTGTAGTAAGGGCAAATAGTGGCTGTCCGTTTAGCAACGTTTACTGTACCGGTCCGCTGTACATGTCCAGGGTTATTTGTATGAAACATTAATTTGAGGCGGCTATTCAGGCGTAGCCGTTTAGCGATGCTTATGTATGACTCTACGTCGATAACTCTAGGACAGTTAAATAAAAATTCGTACGATTAAGTTCTCCTTTAATAAACACATGAAAAATGTGGTTTGAATGTTGTTCTCAAAACAAAGTACCTTGCAGAGACAGTGAAGCTGTAATACATTACAAAATGGGTGCGAGCCGTCCATGTCGGTCGGGTTTGGTACCTAATTGTCAAATGAAACTTTACACAAAAGATGTAAAAAAACGGTGATTTTATCAAAAATGCAATAACTCATTAACACGCCATTGCACGCAATGCGAACTGTTTACCCCGAAAACTCTGAGCTGCGAATTAAAGGGTTCAAACTTACCCCCGAAAGAAATAAATTTCAATTCCCACTCAAGAGGGAAATTATTTCATTCACCCCGGCCCTATTAGAATGATTCGGAGTTTTGTCTTCGATTTTCTTTCCGTTTTTTTTCTTCTCAGTCTGTTTAAGAATGGGCAATAAATTTGAGGTGTTTGTTTAGCTAGGTATATACGCGTTGGGTTATTTACTGCTATTTTTTTCCCGTGAACATACTTTATTACTGACTTCCGAAACGAGAGAAACTCGTTCGATATCTCCAGCGCTCTACAAATTGTTTCTTAGCTACCTACTGCGGATTCGTATACAATTAGGAACGAAAACTGACTAAGCAATTATTGTTAAATTTCTAATTAATTTTCAAGCCTTTCACATAGTTCTTTTATAGCATATCGTTCATAATGCTTAAGCTATATTATCTCACTGACCAATTGCGATTTAGTAGATATTATACATCTCAAGGAAAAGTATATATATTAACTTTAAGTTTTCTTTCGCTGAGATTGCGAGAGATATTTTTTAGAGACTTTAAACAGTCAAAATGCATGTCAGGATATGAACCCGAGACCCCCGCAGCGCGAGTATGAATTTCAAACCGCTGGGCTATCACTATCGGTATTATTTATATTGTTATATTATTTATACAGTATCTTGTTTTGATACGTAATACGGATAATTTATTTAAATTTATTATACATAGTTTCATTAATGACTTAAAATGTTAGACATATGATATAAGGAGATTTATAAAAGTGCAATCTCCAATGGTCATCAATAAATTAAATCGAAAATGAATTACTGACAGTTCTGACAAAAATATGACGAATTAAGTCATAATTAATCAAATAATCGATATTGAGATTATTTTTTATCGTGATAATATTATTCTACATTATTGTAATGCAGCATTTTTATTAGACATTATCACGCCAGCGAGAACGGATATGAGTTTGCAATATATTTGCAATCCGGCAACAAATTCGCGTACCTACATTGAAAATGGAAACAGATTTTTTTGAGTTTGAAAGGTTTTTTTTTATAATACCGTCAGAAATATCTCTATACATGTATATACATATATTATACAATAATAATAAATCCTCTCAGTATCATCAACAATCTGCCGCTGTCTTAAAACAACCGTGTTCCAGTATAGCCTTCAACGACAGTTCGTTGACCCCAGAAACCGAAATATCATATACATTAATGCTATCACGATCTAACCAACGGAATAGTACGTGAACTTAACGACTAAAATCCCTGACCCCATCCCCGAAATCCCAGAACTACCGTTTTTACGAACAGACCGACAGCCGTACGCACTCTTATATCCGTCAATGGGCACTTCATAAATATGCGAGGCCCTAGGCCTCTGATTGGACTTAAATAATAAATTCAATTTGCCCGGGCGCTCATCAAATATTTTCCCTGATAACGTTTCTATATTTGGACGGGTGGATCCTGGAAATAATGGTGTTATTTAGAGTCTTGCAATATGCTAAGATAGTAGGCTGCCGGCATTAACAAGTCAGGAGATGGCTGCGCTCGGGTGCGGATTCGGGTGGCATGGAGTCGGTTCACTTGTAAATGCGATTATTTTTATTAAATTTCAAGACGCATATTGAATTTGAAGGACAGATTATGTTATCTCACGATAGGAAGGTTGAGGAGTAATATTTTCCCTTCAGTTTCGCTAAAATTAACTGCACAAATTGATGCAGAGAAGGAAGTACTTAAATACAACAAAATGAAGAAATCGCTTGTTAGCGAAAGACCGCCTTTGTATATCTTTGTCTACCTGTATATATGTACATATATCTTTGTCTACTTGTTTATATGTATATATTTCTGTCTCCGTAATTTATGGCGTAACACTAAAGAATATGTGAATTTGTCTGTTCCTTTATCTGCGATAACCAATTATTTATTAAGGCCATATGATTGTAAGTATATAAAAATTATCTATTTATGCGGTAACAGATTATCTTTCAATCTATCGGTATCAGTCTTTGAATGAAAAAATGTGTCGATAGCGAAAAAGAGTTTGCGCAAATCACCACTCCACGGATGTGGGAACAATTTTTACGACATCGCTCAGACGCTAGTGGGCCTCTTACAATTTCGCGCGGGCCTTCTGGCGCGTGTTAAAAACACAATGAATAATTATTGGCCTTTGTTTGCGTTTGTTTTTTGTTTTTTCACATTTGCGGCTCTCGATAAGACCGGTCATGTGTTTTTGAAAAGCTCCAACGTTTAACTACTCAATTGAGTCGTACAATGAGCACGGTAACAATTTTTATGATGTTAACCATTTAATTGAAAACGTAACCAATTAGCACGCGGCGGTATGATACTGATTAGGTCTAACAAAGGGTGCTATTATTGCAATAGTGGTAGTTTATTCGTTTGAATTGTAAGCCTCATTATTGCTATTGTCGTGTCGGGCTTATTCAGTACAGAAACCAAATCTATAAAAATATTGCTTTTCCAATAACAATGTCATTCGTAATTAGCCACTGACGGCCGATTCGAAACTACCGCTAGGCGTCAAAATATTCGATTTTCGAGATTTTAGAAACCTTGCCTATAAATAAAATAGACCAAAATAAGCATTGCTGTTCTCGTAAGAAATTTGTATAAAATGTGTATCATTGTTGTAGTCCTGGTCCGTTTATCGATGATCTAACATAACACGAATCAAATGAGTAAGTCAGTCATAAATTACTAAACGAGATATATTTGAACCTATATATTGTTCCTATGCCTAGTTTCAAAAACTACAGTAAGCTAAACATTTAATTCCACATTTGTATAATTTACAGAGCAATTAACTTATAAAGACCTTTTAGTGAGAGAATTAACGAATGCGTTATTATAATTATTAACTCCTATATTATTTTCACGTTTGAACTTCCAGAAATCCCTTCTGTACATTCAAGGACAATTGCATACAACCTTTGTGCATTCCATGCGTCTAGATGCACTGGCGAGCTCTGTGCAGTCCAGTCAAATGCTTCCTCACTCATCGTAGATTACAGCAGTGATCATGAACCACGCTACCTGCGTCAAATGTTAATTACTGCAGATATTTGGACATTATCGAGTCATTACACCCAAATCAATTAGCCGCAGTATTAATCTATACGTGGTGATAGTATTAAAATAATGTTTGTGAGTTGGTATGTAAGAAGTAATCTCCGAAACTATTGATCCGATTTTAAAAATTCTTTCACCAGTGGAATGCTACGTAATCACTGAGTGACATTAGGCTACTCAATAATGTAAGCCACAGTGATAAAAGATGAGCCATAATACATTGATGATAGAACAAAAGAATGTAACTACGGTTGCGTAGAACACATCAAAATCTTTATCCAACGTAATTCAAGAAGATTTTTTTTTCAAATTTAATTACACCCATGCGTAGTTGGGACACGTCGCTAGTTGATACAATAAAACGACACCTATTTTTTCCTGAAGCGTATCTTGATAAAGCGAGTCGATTTTCATTATGGAGATTATGTCGTCGATAGGACTACGGTATTACTCAAGTCAGGTATGGAAAAAAATGGTCGCTACACGGATCTATTCGTTGGCAACTTCAAATGCATACAGGGTTATCTCGCACGTCCCGGCAGCTCAGGATCAGAATGCAGTTACTGTGTCCACTGCCTGTCGTAACCGGGGACTGGAAGGAGGCTTCCAAGGTCGTGTGTCGTGTGTGTAACGTTGTCAATTCGAGAAACACAACGAAGTCCTGTGAGTAGGACAGTAAGAAGGGAAATCTACCCGGTGTCTATCCCGAGGCATCGGGGTACCTTTCGAAGGCAACCAAGTAAAAGGGTTGATGCACATTAATGTGTTCGACAATTTGCTACAAATAGTAATACTATTAATGTAATGGCTGAATGAACAGTAATTCAACATAACGACAAGAGTAATTTCCGACCAATAACAAATAATACAAACAAATTCACATGCGACATCGTAACTGCCGAAGCTTCAAAGAATGTCCAAAGCATTGCAGCAATAAATCGCATTAACACAACTTTCATCATCCATTATGACTTAGCGTTCTCGAGTTGCAGCGAGCCCAGCAAAAAGGGCATAACAGGAAATGGCCATAAATCAATAACGCTAGACGAAATAAAACTTGCTAAACAAAACAAAAAAAAATACATGTGTGTAGCTGCACAAAATTCGCAAAAAGAATTACAAGCAATAACATGCAGTAGTGGTGCCATTAACAGAGATAAACAGGATCGATTCAGGCTAATACAGCCCTTATTTCTACGGGATAGGGTTTTAGTGTTTCGCAATTGTATGTTGGTTAGTAATTTAGTCCCTATCGGCCGTCGAGCTGATTAATGTCGCCAGTAAATCAGCGGATTACGACAATGCGAGAAATGACGAGTCGCGGCCGAATCGCGAACGCTTTGACGTTCAAGACGGGGAAAGAACGAGTGAGCGATGGGCGATTATTGTTTATGGCGCGAATAAATATCATGTATGTAACGGTACATTATTAATTAATACCGTAGATTCATACTGTGAGGCACAATGTATTACCTACTTCTTTTATACTTGTACGCCTAACTACTATCAGCACTGTCTTCTACAAATAAGTATGATAATTCAAGTCAAAATCGCTATCAAATTTATTGTTATTTCTCTAATTTGAAAAAGGATTTAAAACTAACCATTCTGTCTATAAATATCTTGGAAAATTCCCGACGAATAGCATTATTTATACTTACCGAGCGAATAATATAACACCTAAAATTTAGCTATATGTAGAAAACAAGTAATATAACATTTTTCTTGTTTGTCTTAATACCCGCTTACGTCTGTGACTTGAGCCACGTCGCTCGTCGTATCGAATTATTGAGTAAACACAAAGTAATCGATGGTTACATACGGAACGCACTGGGCCGCGGAGAAATAGTGTCCAGTTTCCACCCCATGACGATTGAACCAATAAGTCCTGTAATATTTGTAAGGGATGAAAAATTGCGACACGTCTCTAAGCCCATCGCGAATAATACAGCGAGAGTTTTGAAAAGCAACGCATTATGATGTGTGAAATCAGTGATTTAAAAGTATAGGGATCTCTTTGTGAGCAGTGTTCTGAATAAATGTGAATAATTATTTACAATGTACCAAACCCTGTTTAAATATTGGTTGATATAATATTACAATACTGTATAGGATTATTTTACGGACGTTTCAAAAATCAGACTAATTTTGAAGAAATATCCTTAGTCCAATTGTTACAATAAATAAAAAGAAATACCCACTTGAAATAAATATAAAACTAAATATTTACACTTCAGCACCAACTGAAAACTTTTATTGTGCTTATAATTTATGTTATCTAATGCCTAATCTACTCAATTTAAGACCTAAATTACATAGACTCACTACTCACAGGAATAACAAAATAAGTATGAGGTAGAAAAAAAAATGTCGCACGTGTTCCGTGAACAGACCGCGTGCGTCATGGTGTTCCCGACAAATTGATTTATACGGGGAGGGATGGGGGGCGACTTTACGTTTCGTCCGAATCTTCACGTATTCCGCTACACTTTGTGAAAAATTTGAGTACTATTGTTTATATACACAAATTACCTAGAGAATAGTAACATTAGTTCTATTAGTAAATTTAGTATAATAGCAGCTAGTAATAGATAGCGGTAGAGCTTTTAACGGTCCTAGTTGCGTCGCTATTCTTGATGAGTCGTATTCTACAGTACCCTTAAAGTTTATGACAAAAATACAAGTATTACGACATTTTCAATAAACATAAAATAAGTGTCGATTAAGCTCAATAAAACGAAAACGAGATGAATTGTTCTTTACAAGTCGAAATAAAAACACGCTATGCCACCTGTAAACTAAAAAAGCTACACGCATCACTGAAAGCTCGCGTTCCGAAAAATTGATTAATGCACCCGGTGGGGAGTTCGCGTTTAGCCGGACCATTCACGTGTTCCACAACATTTTGTCAAATCGCGCGATTAGTTTCAATTTGACCGATAAGCCGGCACAATGATAACAGTACAATGCAATCGTAAACGTCCTGACTAGCCTCTCGGTCGAATGGTTGGAGACGTTGACAGCTAAACCGGGGTCGTGGGTTCGAATCCCGCCCAGGACAAACATTTGTGTGATGAGCATATCTGTTTATTCTGTCTGTTTGTAATAAATATATCTATACAGCATGTGTATATATGGAGTTTATAATTTATCTGGTCACCATAGTACAGAATCTGCCCATTTGGAATCATATAGCCGCGTGTGAGTATGTCCCAAGATATTATCAGTCAGGTTACATAAATTAAAATTAATGCACTATTTGACCAGTTATTAGAACAGATGTCACTGAACTGCAGTGACCACTTATATCGTGTGGACATAGATGTTAGTTCTGTGACATAAAAATTCTTGTGTGTAACACGCATGGGTTTTGTATTAGAAAATCAGTATAACAAAGTATATAGTTATACGGTCACACTTATTTCTCATAAGGGGTAGATAGAAGCTAAGGCTTTCTATCCACGACGCTGTACTGCAGTGTTCTGACAATAAAATATATACAATTTCATTCCATTTATAGTTCTGACAAACTTCTCGTTGTAGTAGCTGCTAGTAGAGTTCGCCCTGGTCTTCCTCCCACACCGGTCGTAGCGAAGCGTCTCTCCGAAGTCCATAGAGTAAATAAACGAAATAAATAAATGAAGAGCGCTTATGTTACAATTTTATCGATCAATTTAACGACGTACTTAAGTACAACCACGCATAAAACTGATTTACACATGTGTACAGTCGCGTTCAGCATTTGACACTTTAAACTTTTACGGTTTAATCTTTGGAAGGAATAAATAAAGTTTAGTGCGTTCGGTCCAATGGGGACATTCGGCCAGGCTGGCCCCGCGCAGGTACGTCACCAATGGCATATGTTCGTCAGTCATAAAATAGATAAATAATGTCCCGAACGGATCTGCTCTCAAAGCGGTGGCTCCATTCGACGGAGCCGACTTGAAAATATGTAATGCCTTTTAATGTTGTACTATTAAACGATTTAAAATGTTTTTGTGTTTCGTTTTGTACTTTGTGATTTGTTATTGTTCGATAAAGCGTCTCAATAATCGTTTGAAATTAACTAAAGTCCAAAACCTATTAGATACTAATAAACAATTGTCGCCAACCAACAAAATAAAATAGAGCATATTACAATTTAACTACTATCACAAGCGTTTGTGTATGTGAAAAGAATATCAAACAAGCAGGCGACAGCATTGTAGTGTAGACTTACTGCCCATTAGTTCAGTTACAACTAATAAATTAATAAGCTAGTATTATCTGATTAAACTGCTATAGAAACTGCTATGCTATAGATTTTTTCTAAAAGTTTCCAAGCATCCTTACTATTTTCATCAATTGTCTAATCTATATCTATATATATACATATAATAAAGTTGTAGAAGAGTTCAATTCTGTACATTAAATAAAAACTGAAAAAAACACTTCTAGGGGTCTTCATACACCCCTTCAAGTAATACACCAAATGTTGCCCAAAGCCAGTATTCCACGAGAACGGAGTCGCGGGCAAAAGCTAGTATAATATAAAAATGTTTATTATATCAATTTACCAAAGTTATGCTTCGGGCGTAATTAATTTACATATTTTAAAATCATCATTGACGTTCATATAAACCACGAGAAAATCTGATCACATGATGTAATAAAAATGTAGGCGTTTGAGAGATATTTATAATGGAGTTACACACACGCTCCGATTTGATTACCCTCCTCTACCGTCACAAGTCACTCGGCACAGTTTTTCTAACTAAATATATAACATACCAGAGTCGTAAATCTGGTAACGTCGTAGCGGATGTGGTGGAGTATGCGTGAAACCGTTTGAGCCATTGTCACGAAAACTTCACGTCGTCAAGAAGTTTTAATAATTCAATACGTTCATTTATTTTATCCGCCAACCTGGTTGTCCCTGCTAATCCTCGCTGGAACAGCGTGGAGGACGCTAGAAGCCTTCCGCGGTGATGTGAGACACCCACGGCCAGAAGTAGGACTTAAACTTTAGTTGCAGCCATTGTGTAAATATATAATTGTTGTTCTCGTAAGTTGCTTGCGTACTTCTAATTATGTTACAATAAGTAAAACTTCATCATACTTTTATTCCTTTCCTATGAAGAAGAACGGATGTAACGTTACAAATCTGATAATTGCCTTTTATGTAAGCCTTTACATCGCGAAAACGTATCGCCTCTAACATGAACACGGCTTTGCATATTTATAATATCACGTAATCAGCGGTCCAATGGGGAAATATTCTTATCTAGTCACAAAATATATTCAACACTAGGTCGTAAACTAGGCGAAATTACAAGGGACCCTATAACCAAAAACAATGCTCCGATCAAAGTTCACGCACATTGCAATTTGCACTCTATTGTAGAGCGTGAAGATGCATTTTTGATTTCACCGCCGTTCCATGCAACTATGCGAGTGAATAAGTTTTTTCAATCGCAAAAGACTTAATCCGTTTTTAGCCGGCCAGCGGATTTTGGGCTTTATTATCGACCAGTTGGACTACAAATTGTTCGCGGATCGACCGACGTATGACCTTGCAACCCCGAAAAGGTTATCCACGAAAATGTTAATATAATAGTTGCTTCAGTGCTACGGGTTTTGTTGGCGTGAAGGCATAAATCAATTTTATAGCCCCATCTAAATCAAACGCGTTTTAATGGGCGGCCCCCGTCATATCATAGCGGAGTATGATAATTTACGGCTACTATGTGACGAATGTAGAAATAAAGGTCTCCCCATCCGATCCCCTCCCGGCGCAGGGATTAGTTTTATACCCTAAACCGGCGTCGTAAATATGTCACCCATATCTTCTGGTGTCGCAAGATAATTTTTGGATTTACGAAGTGTTGGCCTGATGCGAGTTTTTCGTTGTCGCTTTTATTGTTTCTGATAATGTCGCGTCTGAGTGATTTAGGCGTGATGGTGGCTGTCAGTCGGGACGCTGATAGTGATGGCAAACAGGGCCGGCGCGTTCTGTTACGCAGCCGGCTCTGCCGCTCGAGCCCCTTGCGGCTGATTTATAACGCGAGCGGCGAAACGAAACGTGTGTTCCATTTTCAAAACGATTGCCCACATTGACGTACATTTTTTTTTAAACTCGATAGAAGAAAGAGATTGAAATTTTCCTTCGCCGGTTAATATAAAAGATTTGTTGACTATTTACGCAGCTTTTACAAAGTTAATGAAAACTTATAAATCTTGCGAAAACCTAAAATTTGTTGGTTCGTGGCGGTTACTTTAAAATTCTGCAGAACAATTTCAAAAAATTGTTTTTCTACTAGATAAAAAGATTACGTCTGATTAACAGATATATGTCTGTCTGCCTGATCTTCGCTTGTAAATAAATCAAGCAACAAATATCATTACAGATAAATAAAATTTATTGTACTAATTATTTAAAAAGTTATGATTCATTTCAAAGTGATTTTATTTTACCTACATTCAGCCAACAGCCAGTGATTATAAAAGGGCAACTATCAATTGATAAAACAGCTATCACAACTCAGGTGACTTTACATCATAAAGTGTGACCGTCTTTTCACTTCCGAGAATGTTGTGCGCGCACCGCCCAATCAATCAGAGGTGCGCTGAGATTTCTATCGTTAATGTTTTCACTGTACATGCAAATATGTACAAGTGGTTAAACGTGCGAATTAACATATAACTGTAAACAAACATATATACACACAGATAAAAATTAATTATAGCACAAAATACTTGGTCGTAACTTATACATAACAGAGGCCAGTCGCTACCATTATTTTATTGTAATTACTAGCTGACCCGGCAAACGTTGTTCCGCCATATAAATTATAACAGTATTTCTCTACTAT
>DWUN01000498.1:0-22274 GCA_018249975.1 Passova gellias
ACAGCTGATAAACATACATATATACATACGATATATTACTTATATAGATATTTTTATTACGACCAGACACAGAACAAGCAAATGTGCTCATCACACAAATGTTTGTCCTGGGTGTGAATCGAACCCACGACCTCCAGTTTTGCATTCAGGGTCTCTAACCACTCGACCACGAGGCCAGCCATGTACTAAAACTTATATTTAAAAACAGGTCGATCGCTGGAAACATGCTGAAATTGCAAGAATTTCACAACTTCATTCCAAAGGACCAAAAATAGCCGAATTTACTCTTTTATTAGATAAGGAAGTAGAACTTCTTAGATGTATCGAAGCGTATAGAGTGAAAATTAAGGAAGATAGCCGAAAAGATAAAGAAAAGCAGTTCCTTGAGGAAATATCAAAACCCGTCGCGTGGTATGGTCGCGATGGCAAACTGATAACTATGGAAACTGTAGAAATACAGAAGGCCAGGAAACTGAAGGAGCTGTACAGCTCGTTCCTTCGTGAAGATATGGAAGTCAATGAACGTATTGAACTACTCGTCGACATGAAGTTTGCTTTACAAGAATTTCGACATGCACTAGCAGAAGAAATTATAACGTTGCTCGATCGTGAATGTGACCTTCTCGTTAGAAGATCGAATGACTATCAACTCGAGTTTTTGAGGCGAAGAGTAGCGGCTTGTGTGTTTCAGCTGATAAAAACATCCGAATTGAATTCTAATGTGACCAAAAGTAAAGACGACAGGGATTTTGGAAAAATGGAAAACAGTCGACTGCATCTTTGTGAAATGTGTCATCAAGTTAAGTTGTACACTGATTTCCCCTTAAACGCAAAGATGAGCGGGTTTTTGGTATGTAAGTCATGTTCTTGGAAAGACGTTACAGAACGTTCTTGGATAGATATGACGCCGTATAAATTTATTCTAAGAGCCGTCCAGCGGGACGAGCGCCGTCGAAAATGTTGGTCATCGCTGGCTTTTGTTCTGCAAGAAAAAGATATATTTTTTATTGTGGAGAAACTATGGCATTCGCATTCGGCAATCAGCGAGTGTCATGACATGGCCGAGCTGCGACTGTGCCGGTGGCACGTCTTAGAAGACTGGTCGCCTTGGAATTGTTTCTTGGTAACGGTCCAAGAAATGAAAGCGCACTTAAAGCTGGAATGTCCAGAGGACATTTATGATGAAGAGCTGATTCAAAAAGTACGAAACAAGCATAAGCTCGCAAAAGCTACTTTCGAACAGCTTATGACTGTAAACAAGAGGTTCACAGAAACTGGCGACTGGCATAATATCAGAGCGCCTGCGTCCGCTAGACTAGAAGCTATGGATGAACCGTAAAGTTGATTTTCAAACTATTTCTTATTTCACCGTTATATATTGTGTATTACGAATTATTCTATAAATATTGAAAGGTGATTTTGAGTAGCGGCAAAACAAATCATTTGATATTAAAGGACTTTTCTTTGCGAATTCATGTTTTGTAAAAATTGTGTAGTCAAATAATCAGGTCACATTTCATTTTTAAATATATTAAGATTGTTTATGAAAATAATTGTTATATAAAATCGTTTTGACACTTCCAATAATGTATTCAATTACCTACTTGTTTTATTATTAATAAACAGGGCTGAAATAATAATACAAACAAACTGTTATTTAAATTGTCCTCCTTTTAATTATAATTACACGTAATACTTTATAACATAATTACACATTACATATACATTTACAATAATAATTTCTCAAGATACCAAACTCTCGCGATAGTCTCAAACAACGTAATAATTATTAATAGACATGAAACACCAATGAAAGACACCACAGAATATAATGATTTCATTTTGTTCTAAAATAAAAATAATACGAAAATAAAACTTTTCGAACACCACAAACCGGTAATTACGAATTTATTACATTTGACTTCTGTAGTGCCAAACATTAATAATTCTCAATATATATATTTTTAAAACACAAGTTTAATAAAAAGTGATTTATAACGAAATGCATATAGAGCTAAGCTTATATAATATACCTATAGGGTCAATAAATTACGTAAATATAATTTAGGCAATAAGAATCTTATCACTGTACAACAAACAAATCGTTCAAATTATTGTCTAAAATAATAAAATGACAGTTTCCAAACTTAAGTGGCTAAAATTATTATTCATAAGAAAGGTACCTAAGTGCAAAGTAGACCTATATAAAAGAGAAATGAAAAGTTAATTCTTAGGAATAAGTAAAGCTGTCTCGAAAATATTTTTTTTTTTCAAGTTGATCCAAAATTGTTCTCAAAAAACATAGATTGTGTACCATATTTGAAAGAGTTGGGTGTACTAGTTATCGAGTCAAGTGGCGCGGGCAGGCGCAGGCAAGCGCCGTGCCTGGCCCTTAGTGGCCACTAAAGTTCATCGTCTTTCATCGATAAAACAAAATTGTATTCAAAGGCGGATAGAATGACATTTTATAAGTTGTCCAAAAATCAAAATATAATTATCATTCAGTGTTATAGCTAGTTTTATATGCATTCGTGCGGTTTTGTTGTGTTCACCTCGCCGGCGCCGTTATGTAGAGAATGCAATATGTTCTAATCGACCTTCTTGGTGTCATGGCAACAGAAATTAAAATACATTTTATTGCTTATTTCAGTACAACATAATATTAATATTGTGATATTGGTATCTGAAGCTAAACCCTAAACTGAAGTAAATATAGAATAGTTACATTTCTAAAAGCTTATATTTTTCCTTAAACCATAAGATTTTACTAATACTAAACCCACAAACCTAATGAAAAATCATTAATGATGTAATTATACAAATTTTAAGAACTTACTGCCATTGCATTTTAGATTACTAATAAGCACTAATTATCCTGTAACTAATATAATCGGTGAAAGTTCGAAATTTGCGTAGTCATTGTTGCCAATCTTCGATCATTTTTTGAACTACTTGTGAACACAATAAAATCGCACCTTAAATAAATGTGCCAACAGATAAGTATGCCTATAAACATGAAATATACAAAGAAACCGATATAAGAATGGAGACTTTATATTAATAATCTTTGCCATAATTTTATTGATTTATAAATTCCATTATCAAAAGTCGTATTACTACTTTATCTTTCAACGTTTACTTTGTAAGTTAAATGAAGTTATGTGCTAAAATATAGTAATTTTTTAAATATTTATTACCAATTCTTTATATCCCTGACGCGATAGTGGCTCTAGTCATTATAATCACCAATTTTGTACACCGTTAAGCCCTCCTCGTATATATAAACAAAGCAATCTATAGAGAGACAAATTTGAGAAATTTTGCAACTAACAAAGGAATTTGTAAAATTATAATCAGTCAGGATTCTAAGTCTTTTAAAATTATGAAATATATAAAATTAACACGAGACAAAAACATAAAGCTGTCGCTGAACACCCCTAATTGCGGTCGATTAAAAGTCCAACATTGTACATTGTCCTATTTATTATATTGAAGCATAATATCATTCTCTCAGTTACGAACAATTAACGACATGTTAGTATTTGTACATTTCGCTCTAACATTCGATAGTAGCGCATTGGGCATACAGAGCAGCCGAACAGCGTTCATTAAAATACTTTTTCGTCCGTAATGTCTATAACATGTATATATAATTTATCACTTACATAAACTCGCCTACAACAAACAGTTTTCTGACATATATTTATCAGTATTTAGATTTACTGAAGTGAGAGATAAAGGTAAATATAAATCATATAAAAACTTAAACTTTTCCCCAAAGTGTGAAGTGAATTTGTTAAAAAAAGGCAAATAATTCGCATTACTAGTTTCCAACAATGATTGCTGAGAATGATAGAGGACTAAGAACAGTTTTAATGAAAGCTGATCAACAACGCGGCAACCAACAGCACGCCCCGTGTTCGGATCCCCCACCTCGTCTACGCCCCACTCAACGGACCAACTAATTATCACTAACTAATAAAATTTATTTACAATAAAGAATTGTGCCTCTTTAGAACGATACGCGGTCACGTTAACCAATCCGAAATGCTATGATACAAAAAAGTGCAGACACAATATTCACATACAGAATATCTATTATACACTTATTCAACTATTTTTGCACTTTTGTATTGCCATCTGCGTGGCTTAAACTCGAAATATCTCAATTTAATTAAGATTCATAACCCATATCAATGAATAATGCGACTATCTACTTCTTAACGATAGCGAGTTTTATGTACAAAAATGGTTCAGAGAAGGAAGAAGTATTATTACAAAGAGATGAGGTACTAAAACCGAGTGCAACAAAACACTGACCTACCGAAAATTAATTTATCTACTGAAATGGCATGCGTTTCGCAATGTACAAGAATTGTTTCCGTTTTGTGTATATATATGTACATATATCGTTATCACTTTGGATAAGAAGATTAATCAGGCGCAAACATTTTTCAGAAATCAATTTTCACAGAATTAATAATAATCGTCAAAACAGTTTCATTTCGCCAGCCGTTACAACCGTTGCGGACCATCTAAAGTTTTTTTTTTAATCTAATCTCTGTTTCGTTTAACAATAATTCGCTGCAGGTTTAACAATATTTGCGTTTAACATTTAACATAAACTGCTGGTTTAACAATAATTTACGCTACAAAACTTTTAAGGTCACTGACGCGCAATAGTTCCAACTCGAACGTACATCCAATGCGACGAGCCGTGGGTGGCGTAACGGTCGATAAATCAATGGTAGCTGTCGACCTCCATGGAGGACGACATCCTGTCGGAGCCGGACGAGCCGTAGTTCATGCTGTAATTGAGGTTGCTGAGCGACATGTCCTGCGGCACGTCGGACGGCGAGCCCTGGTAGTAGCGGCCAACGGCGTTGACGGAGTAGGGCGCGGCGGGCGCGGGCGGCGCCGTGCCGGGGGAGCACTCCGCGGGCCCAGGTGCCGCGTCCTCGTCCTGCTTGTCGCTAGCCTCCATGAACTGGATAATCCGATGCGTCGCCTTCACGTGGGCCACTATAGCCGCTTCCGCCTGAAAACATTATTTAGACATTGTACTGTAATATTTGATAGTATATACAAAAGATATAGCTAATGCTATGTTTTTTCCATTACTAAATACTTCTTTAAAAGAAGTTTCTGAAACATTATCTACTTTGGTGATTATTAATTATACTCGCGTAAACATGCCATGGATTCTAACATGCATGCAGGTGACTTAAAAGATATATAAGATTTAAAAAAACCGTAAGCATCTCGGTATTCTCTCCAAAATACATATTGTATATAAAACATACCAGAGCAAATTTTTATGTTCACTTGTGTACAACATATTAGAACAGTTGTTAAAATTTTTGTATTTTTCCATAAATACTTTCATATTTTATTGTACATTTTTAACTTCCCGTAAACAATCCACACACCTATCATTATCTACTATGAACACGCAATTTACGATTATAATTATGTTCATAGTAAAATATTAGCCATTACTTACAGACAATCTTTTATTATTAAAAGTTACAATCATGGTTAAGGCAGCATATTTATCCCGAATAGATACAACTTTTTAGGAGTTCAGATATAGCACCAGTGGATACAAATTGCACCGCTGCACTTGATATTTACAACAAAAACTGCCGTCTCATTTAAATGACATAATAAAAATAGAATCAATAACAGTACGCTACTTTAACCCGTAACGTTAACGTTATAATTGAGCGGTCGGTACTCACGCTGGCGGTCAGCGACAGGAAATTGTAGTACTTGCGCAGCGTGGGCACGAGCGGCGCGTACCGCGGCACGCGCGCGCGCACCGCGGCGTGCAGCGGTGCGCCGCACACGGCGGCGTGGCCCAGCAGCAGCGCCGTGTACGCGCCCACCATGGTATGCTCCATGTGCGTGCCGGCGCGCGACAACACTGCAACCCCGACGGTGCGCATTATGGAATATCTACGTCAATTCAGCTCCCACTTCAAATTATTACATTTTATGATGAATCTATGTTGTTGCTAACGCGTATTTTCCCCTCATTACTTAAAATAAGTGGCCTTTTTAAATAATGATGCTGTTATTGTTAATGTCACCAAAGAATTAGTTGATGTCTTGCATGATGGCTAATAAATGAGTCAGGGATGAGTGTATCAAGGTAGACAACATCAAACTCACGTGGCCTACTACAAACATTAAATCGGCTTCGTGACTTCCTACTTCCGATATAATCCAATAAATTTGTAAACACAAGGAAGTGGCGCTGTTTATAAAATATTAAAGCTACCTAAATACATACATTTAGCAACAGTCTCGTCAATATCATCCTGTTGTTTTTTCTTGTCTTTTCCTTCGCCAGGATCTTTTTCACCATTCAATAGCGCATTCGTATTCTCTTCAGCGTACCTGAAACAATTTATTATTAATAATCGAGAAATATGCGTTTAGGTCATACTAAAAAACAACATTGCTATTAAAAGTCAGTTACATATGTCCACGGGCGACAGCAACCCTTTGAGACTGCTGCCTGCTCGTTCACTACTCTTTTTTTACATAAAAAAAACTACACTGATTTTTATAATTTCAACATACCCTAGTCGATGACGATTGAGTAACTGAGATTAGTCTGTTATTATTTTACGACATTACTGTTTGTTTTATTTACCTAGCGAGTTCCTCTCGCTTGTAGAACAGATCAACTAAGAGGTCCAGGCCAGAGACACTCCGAGATTGAACCTCGAGCTCGTTGTTCACACAGATGTGTACGTTCAGAAGGCGCTGCGCGTTTGCCCCGTTATTCTGCACCAGGTTTATTAACAGCAACAATACCTAAAAAATCAAATATGCTAAACTTCACGAATTGGATGTCCTTGAATTTACAAATATAATAAATACTAATAATAAATGTTAATTAAGTGTCCAATAACTATACATACATATATTTTTTTATAAAAAGACAATTTATAAATTATTATATTCGTAGGAGTATTCTATTTTGCTAGCACAGCATGTACATAATGCACAAGAGTGAATAGACACGCGTTACTTACACAGACACTGAAATCAAAGTTCTTGTCGTCCGGAATGAAATTGCCTTGATTGTTGAGCATGATTAAACAAATTTCCATTACTGATGGTTGCTCTCCAACCACTTGTGCGCCAATTGATGCTGTAACAGTTGATATTTGTAATAGTATATGTCAGTGGAATTACATATTAATGAAAAGTTTGAATACATTAATTTGATTTGAAATAAATTGCTCAATAATAAAGAGTGTTACAAGTTTGTATAAAATTGTTGCAATATATATATAACACATTTACGTCTCGTGTTTATTATATATTCTCCTAACTAGATATTCCAAATGTTAATGTTAATACTGTTAGAAGTGATTGAGTAGGCACCCTGCGATTTTTTATAAATAACTACTTCTTCGATCTAATAGTTAAGAATAAGGGTAGGGTATTCAGACAGACATTACTCGTCAAATGTTCCATATAGTATATCAGATGTATAATTTGTTAATATTTCACCAACAAATGCTGCGTGTATGTAAGATGTATAATGAAAAATATCTGTATAGGATTCTCAGTATGAGTCAGTTATAAGGTAGTGCCTAGTGTTACCAAGTAGATAATAAACAGTCGAGGAGGCATATTAAGGACTGGGTTGTTTTCGGTAAATAGCAAAAGTGATATCATGTCAGGGAAAGTTGAGAGCGCCTTGTAGTGGAAAGGAAAAAGTATTACAGCCATACTGAAGTTTTTCACATTAAGTAATGAGTATCCATATAACAAAACGAGTACTAACCGGTGGTGCCAAAAGAGTGCGACAAGTTGAGCAGCACCTTGACAGCGTGCAGCGTAGCATCGATAAGCGCGGCGCGGGCGCTGGCCGTGGCGCCAGCCGCGTCGCGCGCCTCGTCCGCGCAGCGCCGCAGCAGCGCCGCCAGCGTGCGCGCTGCGCCCAGCGACTCGCTCACCAGGTGCTGCTGGTTCGCTTCGTTCTGCTGTGTCACCTGAGCGCACCGTCGTATGCGTTAATATCGTCCTCGTTCACTTCATTACATTCAACATTGGGAAGACGGAAATAAGGTTAAGCTACAAAAACATTCAGCAGTCGAATAAGTGTGTATTATCCTACACCACAAATAGACGAAACATTATATGACCTTGCGCATAAAGTAGAAAATACTAGTTCTTCCACTTTAAATAAAAGATAAATGTTTAACTGTCAATCTAACTTACATTTTCCAGCACTCGCATACACCTATCGGCTTTCCTAAGAATGTCAATCTCTGTATCAGTCCATGTACAAGCGGGTGATTCAAGTCTGCTTGCACAGTCTTGTATAGTCCTCACTATGTGATCTACACCACCTAAATTCCGCAATTCCTCCTTAAACCATTCTCCTGCTCGTTTAGATGTTAGTGAAAGTAATGTCTCCATTGCCAAGTGGCCAACCTGTGCAATAGAAAACAAAGGTAATATAAATACATAAATATACATAATAACATTGTGAAAAGCTTTGTAATCATAAGTCACAACTAAATTTGAAGACACTATTAAGTCAAACAATAATTCCATTAAATTTAATCTGCATATGTATGCATGCTAATTTCACCAACGATTAAAAGAATTTGGCTTAGATTGAAGCATGTGATAAGAACATTTTAGTAAAACATTTATAAAGTTCATTTAATTTTGATTTGATTTCACTTTGATTTTGGTATACTTGTGTGTTGATATTGCACTGTTAAATAAACTGGACTGATGAAAATGACTGGTGAAAAGTGTATGTGCTGGCCATACACATTGGGCCAAAATCTAATACATATTTTTTTGAATTCAAAGTGATATATTTCAGGACTTATGCACTATTATGATAATCTCCTGTGCATTGCATTTTTCACTATGTTCCCCCATACACCATTTGTACCTATCGGCAGGTGTGGCAAACTAATTCCAGAAGATCTATATGCTGCATGCACGATAGTAGCATCATGTCGCTGTCACAACTCTTCTGATTATGTCCAATAAGTATGCACAAACAATTTCTGTTTTTATTAAACTATATAAAATTAAAAAACATGAAACAAAATTGCACACTCATTCAATTTTAATCTTGTTGACAAAAACTAAGTCCTTATATGACACTCCGAAAGGTTTCCCTCAATGGAAACTCAGTAAAAACTTGCATTAGATATCCTTGACTGGCCAAAAGAGGTTTATTCAAATCCCTTTTTGTTTCTTAATTGATTTGATGTGGTACCCGAGACTTTTATGTTCCTCCATGCACACATTTTTGTATTTATTTCTTATATTTTTTAACATGACATAATATATTGTATATGTTTGCACATATACAATTGATTGTGCATACTTCAACATGTTTTCAACTTTTTATGGAAAAAAAACATATACTGATATAATATTCTAAGCACTGCTAATACTGTACTAGTAGCAAAGGTGGATAATTTATTATTTTCTTTACTGTTCTTAGTCTAGATTTATGGAATATAAAAAATAAGATTAAAGTACTAGGTACCAAAAGTATGTTAAAAATTTGCAATGATTAGAAAAATGCAATGTAAAGAATTGATTCATTTGCAATCAGGACATTTGGGGACAAGGTTAAATATTTAACTGAGACAATCAATTTTTGAAACTCTTAATGCATATTTCTGTCTTGGTTTAACATCTAATAAATTTCATAGAAGTACTTACAGTTATGTTATCCAAATCCAGATGAGTTGCTTTTCCTTGACTCTTAATCTCAGCACACAACTCCCGCACTCTCTCTTGTGTCTTAGTCAGCTGTGTTGTAGTCAATCCGCAATCATCTAAGGCATTTCTGTAAAATACAGAGCCATCAATTTTTGTGTTACAAAGATAGACAATACATTTTTGCGATATTATATTTAATTAACATTGTATAAATATCATGAACGGTTATTATATAATTACTCACTTGTGTGATGCATCTGATTCCAATAGATTCAACATTAATTCTAATGATTCTCTATCTAGATCCATGTTTAATCGATCTTGAGATAACACAAACATAACAGTTGCAGTACACAGTCCGAGACTCTGAAATTCGAAACACACAAAAAACATTATTTACCTCTACAATGTGAATACTACTTTAAATTCTTTATAAATAATAATGATTAACATAGGCATGCAAAAGTCAGCAGGTTATGCAATTGTACTGATAACAAAGCAATAACAAGATCAAGATATTTCATAATTCATAATAAACTTTGGCTGGAATAACTGTGACCTTGATACGTAAGATTGCAAATTGGTACAATTTAGTTGTGTGTGGTTTTCATCATTCTTTCCTTCTTTAGTTATGCAATATTAAGGTAAAGGGTGGAAGTCGATTATAAAGTTTGCAACTTAATCAGAAGTGACACAGTGATAATATCGATTGATAAAATGTTTGCCAAATATGTAATCAAAATAATAATTTATATGATACACGCATCAATAAATAATCAATCAATGAATTGGAGATTATAAAATAATTATCATTACTTATTTATTACATCTAAACAATTTATGCAATAAATAAATTACCTGGTCATTTGTTGCATCATGGAGTGCACTGAAAAATTTCTGCACAGTGCCATGTGCTCTCAAATGCATCCGAAATGCTGGAGCTGTACATTTGCTAGCCAATGTGATTGCTGACAAGCAACGGGTTGATATTGGATTGTTACCCTGCCAAATTAAAATATTTCTTTATATTATGATATCAGACATATTTTAATTTAGATTTTAAAACCATTATTGTTATTATTCAATTATATTCAAAATAATCTAAATAATCATGCAAATCATCACATAATGCTTGTTAGCAGTATTTGAATGATATTCGTACCTGAAGAGCATCTAAAAGATACTCCACATCATCATTGAACTCCTGAAACTCCCCAAACTCTTGGATTTGATGGGCTTTTTTCACATTTCTTACTACTGTATAATACTGCAAAATTAAAATAAATAACTAAATAATTCCTTACAATATAGGCAATTCTTGTCAGGAAACAAATGCCAATGGCATGATTTTTTTAAATGAAGAATATACACAAATAGGGAATAATACAAAATAAGGTGGTGAAGTAATTCTCCAGGCGGCAGTTATTAAATTCTATTGTCTATTACGTATTTGCTGTCATTTTGACTATTGTGACAGTACACATTAGGTACCCATTTTGACAGATGGATGGATGTAAAAGTAAATTGAATAGCATATTATATTTTCAGAGGAGATATACCTGCATCTACAACTGCTGCAGTTGAGTGGCAAAGATAAAGTTTGTCATGAAATCATCTATTGCATAATAATTTTAAGCCAGGTGACATTTGATAAGGTTTGACAATTATTGTGTAATCACAATTAAAACCGCTTCGTTTCGTAAATACGCCAAAAATGCTAGATTATAGCGTAGTTCACTTTTACAAACCATTTGATATATATAAGCGGAAAGGGCTGTGAGTGCAATCATCGCTTTAATAAAAAATAATTTAAAATAAAAGAAAATATAGCATGCAACGGTTTTACCTCTTTAGCTTCCTTAGCACACCTTACACTAGTGTAAGGTTTAACAGCTTGGGAAGAGTCCAGATCATCCATAATAGGATCAGGCTGTTTGTACCGGGTTACTCTAGTAAGCTCTTGTACAACTTGTGTGACTGGATTGTTAGCTTCAGCTGGCTCAGGCCTTGGTGTTTCATTTCCTTTCTATGAAACAAAATTATTGAGTAACTAAATTACATCATAATAACTGATTTAATATTAGCATGTTTGAACTTTTCAAACCCAGTTAAATCTTAATGTACAAATCAACATTTGCTCCAACAGGAAAAGCTACATTATTCTGATGTCCTTCATATGAGAACAAAGAGTGATGTTTAAAAGTACTAGGTATCTATTATATTTAATTTCAATTGCATGGATCAATAAGAATCTGATGTTAAACTAAGATAACAATTAAACTAATAATTTGTGAACTGAATATAAGATGTTACTTACATCGTTTGCCCATTCATGCCTATAAAGGTGCCTTCTTTTCCTAGCTGGAAGTGGAGACGGGTTATCATTCATCAATGATTTACTCTTGAATATTGATCCTTTTTTCTTGGTTATAACTAGTTTAACACATGGTTTATCTTCAATATGGTCCTCTGAGTCCCCTATGTTATGGGGAGACTTAAATACCTCATCTTGTTGACTTTTTTGTGATTCTTCTTCAGAATAGTCATTATGACAGCTATTATATGCAGAATCTGATGATGGGGTGTTTGTTTGTACCGGGTGGTCAATCGTATCCTGCAGGTGAGTTAATCCTTCTATTTGATCTTCATGTGGCACATTTTCAGATTGTTCTATCTCAGGGTGTTCTTGTATGACTGGAACTTCTTCAGAGATGGAATGCTTATGCTTATGTTTTTGTTTTTTATGACTCTTAGATTTGTGACTGGAGACTTCAAATCTATTGCTGTCAGCCACATGAGTTTGAAGGTCACTGAAATCATTGGGTATTGTGAGAGATTCATCATTCACTGTTTCGTGTTGAACCTCTGGTAAAACTTCATTAATTGAAGTTTCTGTTATTTCAAGTTTTCTTCTCCCCTTTCTAGTTTCCCTTTTAATATCACTTACAGTTTTTGTAACAGTTTTGCTAGAATATTTGGATGTTAAGGTATCTAAATAATCATCATTTTCACTGTAATTAATATTCGGTCTATTTCTTCTAGATCTTCCAGCAGTGGTTTCAGGAGGTTTAGGCTCTGGTTGTGGTTCCTTAAGTGGCATATCAGACGCTGGTGATTTTTCCACTGTTTCCCTTTCAGTAGAATCGATCTTAGCCAATCGAGACTCAATTACATCTATACTTTTACTCTTGAACTCCTTTTCTATTTCTGGTGGTGGAGATGCAGAGTTGTCATAGTCATATGTATCAGTATTGTGTATTGGAGAACTAGCCCTTTTAACAGAATCCTCATCAACATTTCTATGATGACGTTTGTGAGATTTATGCCCATCCTTCTTGTCTTTTTTCTTATCTTTTTTACTTTCCTGATTAAGGCCTGAACACTTGATTGTTATTTTAAGACCTTCATGTTTCGGAGAACATATTGTTTCTACTGATGGGCTCTTTTTGTGTTCACTTACTATATCTAAGTGAGTGTCCATTGAAGAATGTCTGTCAGAACCAGGTGATGTAAAACCTTCATTTGAGTCTGTGCTTACAATCCTGGATGTTCCTTTTGATATTCTGAGAACTATAGGTGGTGGTTTACGTTCTTCATTTGCATCTTTACTTGTTGATGGACTCACCACTTCAGCTTTAGGTGGGGAAGGACAAGTAACCAGAGGACTGGCTTTGGGTGTAAGCACTTTAGGAGGATTTGACTCATATCTAGCAAAATCTGGTATCGGACTATTACTGCCATCTTCAGCGTAATTTATGACCTTATCACGGTTGCGGACTAAATATCTTTTATTAGGTGGATGTGAGTTTTCAGCATAGGGATCTTCTTTTTTAGCTGCTTTAGTCGCTACATAACCTTTTTTAGCTTTACCTTTTTCCGAATTGCGCCGAGGAAGCTCTGGTGATGATGAGTCTCTATTATACACTCTGCTCCTTTTATTTGCTTTCTTTTCCTTAGCACTTGATGGGTGTTCTGGTGAAAGGGATGCAGCAGGTTCAGGAGGTGCATATGTTATCTGGGGAACTGGTGGGTAAGGCTCAGCATTACGGGACTTGAAAAATTTTTTAGGTTTTGGTGGTGGTTGTTCAGTTTCTACAGCAGGCACTGTCAGTGGGCTATTCTGATCCTGAACTGGTTTCTTAATAATGTTGTTTTGATATGCTGAAATTAAAAGCACTGTGTAATTAACCATTTTACTATAAACAACTGTACATATGCTTGTTGCACAATATATATACTTTCACTAAATAACAGCCTTTGATCTCATAATCTTACAAACATAAAAAGTTAATTTAAATTTAATTATAAGTTTGCATGTTAGTCGTCATCATGGTACTTTATTTCAAGGTCAAACAAGATAGTGTTTATGGATATTTACCGTACGGAGCGCTTCTGATCGATGTGAAGCTCGTAATTCCCCACTTGCCCACAGTACCCGCGGACCGAGCCGCTGTCGGGCAATTACTGTTCTCTCTAAACAAGGCACTATCCAAGGGCACAGCCACACTGCCGCCACGGCCTCTGCCCCAGCGCGCCATGCTGATAATTTCATCAAAAACGATGACACTTGTACTGTCTCACCAAATCAATCACCCTTTCCAATGTCAAAATAACAAAAAGCACATGACTTTTCTCGTAACGTATTATACATCAGTTACAGTAAGAAAATTTAAGAGCTTCACCAAAAACTATTCTTCGACTTTCTCTTGGTTCCTATTGAAATGAAAACACAACCCATAAAGATAACACACCCGCCATTTTTACAGTGGCTAGGTACTTTTCTCACGAACGCTTTCAAATGAGTAATTTAGCGAAAACTTGCGGCCCACTTCGTAATAACTTACATTACAATTATAGAATTTCTTTGAGCTTGAGAGGTAGATATTTAATGTTGACTATAACATTAATAATGACAAATAGGGCAAATACTGCGATGTTGTCATCTCATAACAGTAGCAGCGCCATATTGGCGAAGCAAAACAAGGAGAAATGTTAACCAATAGGAAAACATTTCTAGTCATAGACAAATTATTTTTTTTTATAAACAAGCTAAAGCTTGACCGAATACTGAAATAAGGTTACAGTAAAGTTAATTTAACGTAACAATGTAATACAAAAAAACACGTTTATTATATGAATGTCAACCGGACCACGTAAAATAATAATTCAAAATTTGATTATGCTTTGAATGTGATTATTATAGGGCAAGAAATTGTAATACTTAAATAATGTACTGTCAATGAACGTACAAATTTTAATAGCATTAATTCTTTTAATAAGCGACCAATACTCGTTAATAAAAACCATCGTTTAAGTAAGGAAACAAAATATGAATTTACTTTAAATATGGTAAAATATCACAAAATATTATGACTTATTGTATTTTCCTTATTCCTTCTTAAAAACGATGTATCAAAGACAATTATTGAAATATATTTTCCTTTCTACAGTGTATTACTTTACTCTTTGACTGTCAATACAAAATAATGTAGAGCAAAAGCCCTTTTGATATTTCTTGTTCAGATTAATAATTATCTTTGTATGAAAGTACGAACATAGGATCGGAACATTTTAAAGATTAAATTACACAGTTATCGGAAATACACTCCAATCATAAATTCTAAATTTTATTTCTAAGGGGTATTTTTAATGGGTACGTGAGATCTCCGGGAATTATCTATCAAAATTGATGTTTCAAACACAATTTTATAAGTTATTTTTTTTGTTTGATGAAATTCTCCAAATATAGTTAAGATTAGTTTTTTCGTTAAAAAGAAAATATTTTTTTTATAAAGCTAATGACATCTGTTGACGACTGTTAACAATTTGTTGTACCTAATATATCAGTTGTAATTTTTTTTAATTAATTATTTAAGTTAGTTTGTTTATATCAAAAGTTTAACGGTTATCTTATTTGTCATTTGAAAATTTCCTACAAAACGTTCTGCTTATATTTCGTAAAAAACTGATTAATTTAAAATACAATAATGCTAGGTATCTGTTCAAGACTTTGTAGGAGGCGCCATTTTATATAAAGTCTGTTCTATCTAGAGATGTAAAAGTAACGAAACAAAGCGTACCCGTATGTATTCGTTACTTTGACAATGAGTACTCGTTACTTTCGTATCGTTACGTTACTCGTTACTTTTGATACATCTGTATAAAACATTCTACGTCACTTATAAAAGTCTTTCTGTTTTAATATCTAACTTTGTCTAAGCAATTCCTTTCATTAAATAGTAAAAACATGTTCGGAGAATTTTCAAATTGTACTTTTTCTAGGGAACAAGTATCGTTCTTTGTAACGTACGTTTTAAATTTACCGAATAAGCACGAGCATGCGTAAAACGCAAAATCCGCAAACTGTTTCAACGCACGCATCAAGGGCACTAAAAAAACAAAATTTTTTTTTTAAAATATCCGTCGAAGGTTGCCATTAAATGAACTAATTTTGTCTTTTTATAGTAACGTAAATAGTTTTGAAATATTTTATTGCTATGTTTATTTATATTTATGTGTACATTTAAAATATTTAAGGCAGCCCGACGGATTTTCTTGCTTTTACCGCTAATTATCTCTCGTCCAAAAATTATTTAAATCGAGGTTTTTTGAATTATTTTATGCTTTTTTAATTACATATGAACCGTCGAGGGTTTTTAAAAAAAAATAATTTTGTTTTTTTTCCAAAACTATTTACAGAGCACAGGGATATACTTTATACAAATCAAGTTAGTCAAAAAATATAGTTATCATCCTGAAGTTATTACATTAATTTGAAAAAAACCGCTATTTTGTCTTATTCTTTGTCTTAATTTAAGACCCTTTATTTTGTTTTTCTAATATTATAAATACTATTATTGTTCTTGTATATTTGCTTGACGTATCACAAATATCAGTTGTTACCGTAACACTTATCTAAGATCATGCACCAATCAAATCAAACCCCATCACTGAAAACCGCTTTAAAATCGGACCAGTTGTTTTGGAAATAAATGGTAATATTAGTTTGCACAAACAAACATTCTCTCACCCCAAACGTATATACCGTCTCCGTTCCGTCATGGGTAAAGAACAGTGTGTCTAGTGCGAGTTTTCTTCGATACTCGTCTCCAAACCCGTAAACTACAATTTGTATGGAATTGAAACAGCGCCTACTAGTGTCAGTAATGGGAATCTAATTTTTGCAAGTGCCAATGTCAATAGCTCTTGTTAGCGGGGAACATAAAGGCACGCGATTGGTTGTTTCAAGAGCTCAAAGAGTACGAAATACGACACGTGCGAGTAACGGAATATATCAGTGAGTAACGTTTCGTTACCCGGTATGATGGCGTATACGTTACTCAGTACCGAACACATACGGTTTGCTACAGTTTTAGTTCTATCTATAGTGACAGTTGCCAAATTGTTGTTAGTTATGTCGATGTCGTTAATAATTGAAAATTAATACGTAATAACAAAGACAAAATAAATTTTTGTATAAATTACATATTTACGTTAGCACTCCTACATTGATGTGCATGATACATTGAAACTAACTAACATTAAACATTTTCATTACTCCAATAAAAGTACTCTCAGAAATATCATTTATAAACAAAATATAGAAGTTTGAAAAATGTCGTTACTATTCTGTTTCATTATTATATTGTACGAAAATTAGCATGACTGGCTGTCAGTATAATTTATAAACGTGTACTTTCTGCTTACCCCGTTAGGGACCTGGCGTGATGTTATGGATGTATGTATGTATGTATGTATGTGAATATTTATCTTTAGTTAAAATCTGTTGTAAAGAACAGGTGACGGATTGACTAACTGATTCAAGAACAATTCAATACACAACCGAAATCGCTGAACGTAGAATTCTGAAATTATGCATATAAGTTCTTTATATAGCTTTAGTGAGCATTAAGAAAGGAATTATGAAAATTCTACCCCTAAGGAGATATAATGGAGGTTGATCGTATGAAATTTCCTCGGTTTAGTAAATAAATATATTTATGTATTGGTAATGCATTGTTCAATCGACTTCTGGGCGAGGGAAGTCGCAGGCAAAAGCTAGCAACAAAAATATTTTAACTACAACTTTTTATTATTTCCATACTAAAAAAATATTAGCTCAAAATTAAATATCTATCATTAGTTCAAATTAACTGATTAAAAGTTCTCATAATCTTCAATCGATTTGACATGAGAATAGTACTATTTTGTTACCTTTATTTGTCACATCTCTAGTCACGCTACTGATGACGTAAAAAAATACATCGATTTTCGTTGCAAAATACCGGAGGTGTGCATCGATGTCTTCCGATGTATCGATTACACACATTGAAGTTTACTGAAAATCGAGTACTTCATGTAACCTTCCATCACAGCCCCCGAGACTCATGCAAATGTCAATTTATAATTATGAACTACTCCTACACCAGCACTGACCATATCTGCACATTTATTTCGTGTGTTCGAGGATGTTGAATGTTCAAGAAATTTATATAACATAGAAAATAAAACTTTTCATGCAAACAGTCGGTGATTCAAATGTTGTTTATTTAAAAAAAGTAAAAACCATGTATCAGAACAATATTTATTATAGGACATACATATAAATACATAAATCCACACCTATTTTGTGCAGTAAAATTAAACGTAATTCAACATTTTTATTTAAAGTTCATAGAGACAGCAAAAACAGCAGTAGAATTCTGTGGGTTATATTTTTATTACCTACGCAGTACCGCCAACATCAATTTCCAAATTCGGCTTAAAATTTGTTAGCAGTCCAATCAGAGCATCCAAATATTACATAAACACATAGAAATAAGATTCCTGTGTGCTGAGTGCGAGTTCAACAAATCTATTCACGGTGAGAAGCGAGCGTGAGTCGCTATGGTATTGACTTAATGTCAAATTTTGTATTTCGTACACTTTGAGCTCTCGAAACAACCAATCACGTGCGATTAGGTTCCCAAGTGACAAGTGCTATTGACATTGGCACTTGCAAAAATTAGTTTACCATTACTGATACTAGTAGGCACTGTTTCAATTCCATACAAATTTTAGTTTACTTTCTCGGAGACGAGTAGACATGAAAACTCGCACTAGGCACACTGATCCGGTTACGTTCACCGAAGTTTAAACAAAACGAATTTGAAATAAAAATGAATTGTAAAATAAACATATTTTAGAGATTTAGAGATCAAACTGAGTTTTCATGAAATTTACTGGTTATCATTGATTCGATGTACCCATCTACCTGTCTAAAATGATTAGGTGAAGTATGTGCACTAAATACTAAGTTGCACGAATTAAAGTAAAGACTTATGTACGTAGTACCTATCTAATATAGTCAACTCACGTACCTATATCATGGCTGTGTTTATTTCATCTCGTAAACGTGGGATGCCATCTTTTAGCGAGGCTCATGAAATTGGCGGGGTTATAAAAATCGCGTGTCGCCATTCGTCGGGCCATAATAAAACTGGAAGGTCCCAACGACCATCGCTATATCCCCCACGACCATTTTAATAGTTTTTCATTACTCAAGTAGACGTCTATAAAAAGAAAATAAAAGTCCCTAAGAAAATTGCATTTCTTGCATAATGCTTTATTCGTGCCCTGCGTGTTTCTTGCTGCCATAAATATGTCAAAGTATATTACGCTTGGGATTTGTCGTTCGAGTTTATTTATAGGCATCAATAAGGATACAAAAGGATACTGATGTAAAAATATTATTGAAGTAAAACTATTTAAAGTAGATAAATCTGATAGATATACCTACAAACCTATATGTTAATGTTCTAATTAGGTTGTATTTAAATAAAAATATAGGACTAATAAAAATGTTATATAATAGGACAATTTCACACACGGCTATCTGATTCCAAATTAGGCAATTTAATGCCTGTATTATGATAACCAGACTGTTGATAAAATACATATATACATAAAATATATTACTTATATTGATATTTTTAATACGATCAGACACAGAACAAACAAATGTGCTCATTACACAAATTATTGTTCTGGGTGGGAATCGAGCCCACGACCTCCGGTTTTGCAGTCAGGGTCTCTTACCACCCGACCACGAAGCCAGCCGATGATATTTTTAGACAATTAAAAAAGTTATACAATTTTACATTTTGTAAAAATTAAACTATATTTTTTTTGTAATATTGGGAACATGGTTCCGTTGGCGCGACTCATAAGTAGCTAGCTAATGTTGACAAGTCGCGCGAAAAGACTTGAACTTTGAGTTTATGGCAATGGAATCTCAACGTAAATATAAAAAACGAGTATATTCAAAAAGTTAGGAGTCCGTAACCTTTACGCAGCTGCAGATTGTAAACAATCTGAAAAGTTAAATTCCGTTATGAATGTCACATAATAATCGCTTAACATCACCGAAGCAGGCAGCAATAGCAAAAGGCCAGTCTCGCCCATGGACATCTGCAACTGACCTCCAATAGGGCTCTAGGAATGGGACTGTTTGTGTAAATTTTAGGTTATCTACTTCTAGCTGACGATGTTATTAGAGGTCAACATTTTAGGAAATATAGCATTAAATTATGGTCATAATAATTTACTCCAAACAAAAATATCTACTAATTGCCGTAATGAAATTATCTAAGCACAAATCGCACTTGTCGCAATCAATTCGATATGTATCGAAAGTCAAGTATCTAGAAACCTACTAACGAATGTATCACTTAAATTTACTGCAAAATACGTTATTTAATAATGTGTATAACTTTTCCACCATACTTATACGGGCCTAGGACCGGGAAAATTAAGTACCTACTTATTTTTTTAATAAGTATGTAAGAGTAAGAGTAAGGATTATTTAGATATTTCAAATAAAAAGTATAAAAAAAGAATTTAACAAACCGTAGGTACCTACATTAAGCAAAAAAGCCATTGTTAGTTTTCTATTTATAAATTAATCTTTAGGCCCGACTACAGATTTATATTATCTGTTAATATATCTTAATATTATCTCAGATGCGTGTTACTTAAAATCAATTATTTAGCAGATTCCGCACTGTTAGAATATACCTCTAATATTCCTTTTATTTCAGAATATACATACTGGAAGTTCAATTTGATGAGTAACATATAAACATAAGAAGAAGTACTGCGATTTAAGCTGTGCATCAAGTTCTACTCACTTCTGCATTTTATAGTATTATACCTCGTATATCGTATATTAGCATAGTATCGTAGATAGCTACTCGGGACTTTCGTATATTATGTAGGGACCCGTGTAGGCACGAGCAAGCTTTTTGAAGTACCTACATTTCGGACGGTCATTTATATGATATAAATTATATTCAAGAAAATACCCATCTTTGGAGGTCCGTAATATAGTAGGTAGTGCGTCAGTCGATTGCAGTCGAGCAAAACGTAGGTTATTCTTTTTAGGTGTTGACTCTTGATAAAGTCCGTACTGAGTGACTGACTGAGCACATACCTACATATACATAGATAAATAGACGGCGATTAATCACAAAGTTACCCGATTCTTAGCATCGCGTTAATTCTTATTATTCAACGCTTCGTTGCTTTGACTTATGATTTACGGACACGTTACAACACAGTGTCTTGGCGTTCCTTTATCACAACAATATCAAACAATCTTGATTTATGATGTCGTAAATCTCAAATTAGTGTTTTATACGCCTTTTATGGCGGATCGCGTAAACCCGAACTAATCAGGGAACAAATCGATATTTTCCCATCTCAACTTCAGAACCCCACGGTACAGAGTATGTGTGCGAATAAACTGGTTTATGTAATTTCCAAATAGTATCTAAGGAGGGTAAAGTAATAAAATGCAGTCATAAAGCCACCCCGAATAATATATTTTGCAGATTGTATAATGCAATAGGAAATGGAAGAGCTCTAGATACCTACCTAGTTAATATAGGTACTGGTATATTTATGAGACGTAAGAAGGCACTATAACATATTGGTTATCGTTTCGATATTTATAGAATTTGTTGTGATATAGATACATGATGAATATATTTTTCTGAAATTTAAAAATATTCGCTAACAATCGTACCTAAGTATCTGTTACTTACCTAAAGATTAACATAACATTGTAAAGATATTTGAGTAAAAAACCATTACATCACTATCACTACATAGTATAAAACAGTCGCTTTCTGCTGTCTGTCCTTATGTAAGCTTAGATGTTTAAAACCACGCAACGGATTTTGACGCTTTTCTTTTTAATTAGATAGAGTGATTCAAGAGGAAGATTTATATGTATAATAACATAGGATACTTTACAAAAAAAAAACCAAAGATATAAAAATTATTTGTCAATTTTTTCAATGTATCCTAGAAAATTAAAATGCTGCCCAAACTCACCATTCCACGCGGACGAAGTCGCGGGTAAAAGCTAGAGCATAATAAAAATTAAATATTCTTCTCCACTTCTGGCGTTCCTATGCTAAGGATAATAATAATATAATAATAACTCTTTATTGTACACCACAAATACAAAGTAATAATAGAAATTGGTTAGAAATCTGAAGAAGGGATGG
>DWUN01000499.1:0-22264 GCA_018249975.1 Passova gellias
ACTTTTTCTGACATTTTTTTTACTTTTTCCAGGAATTTCATTGTTTTACGAAAATGTCGCAACTTTGACAAAGGAAACTTTGTCACATACTAATTTCCCAAGCGCGAAGTCGTGAGCAAAGCTAGTATCTATATAAGTAATATATCGTATGTAATATGTATGTTTATCAATTGTCCGGTTACCATAACACACGCATTAAATAGCCTAATTTGGAATCGGATAGCCGTGTGTGGAATCGTTCCCAGATATTATTGTTATTATGACAATGGCTGAACAAGTAATTTTAATTTCAATATTGTGTTAATGTAAGGAATTAACAAAAATTAAGCTTTTGATCCTCATAGTGCTTTCGAATTCGACGCTTTACTTATTCCGATCCTTCGAGCCGGATATCGCTGGAATCCTACACAAGCTCTCGACATGACATGTTAAGGTAATCTTAGTTTAACATTCACAGACATACCAGAGCGGATTAGAAGATTCCTCGTGTTACTAAACAGTAATTTAGACGCGTTTATCGTTTGAATTGTATGCGATAAGACATTAATTAATCATGTCAAGGTATGTGACAATTACCGTTATAAGTTTACGCAATATGGATCTAATGGTATGTATATATCTACTATTACAACGTGACTTCGTAATTTGAGTCATTTTCAACAACAAACAAGGGAATATTAGATTCCATACGAGTAAGTACATAAAGGTTTATCTTATTTGATTCATATTAGATCACGTTTGTGTCATATTTCATCCCATATTCATCCTTAGAATAAAAACATTGTAAAGCTTAATATTAACCGAATGTACCTAGTGTTCTTACGGTGTCAGTAATTGGGAGCTTATAAATGTTGCTATGGTTAAAACAATCTATAGAAGACAGCGATGAATCACGAGGTATTTTACCGAAAATCAGGTAAATTTACAAGTTCATTCAATGACGTGTCAACAGTAAGTGCGTTTGAAAAAACATATTTGTTTTCGAGAAAATAATAAAAAATGGAATAGAATACATTTAAATTTTGAAATATAAACAATAATAATAATAAACTAAAAGGAGTTCGGGTTGCCGCACAATCTTTATTACTTCATGTAATTTAAAACTATTATCGGTCTGTTAATCGGCTGCTTTTCCCGAGGAGCAAACTACGATAACCTATTTAAAGAAATCTTCCCGTATTTCATCTTTTGTTTCTGCAAATCAGCTGGAAGCGCTCCCTGTGGATTTTAATGACCAATCTCGGATATTACACTGGCATCTGACGCCTTTGTTTTGAAAATCTGCCGTGATTTTGCATTCTTTACGTCGACATCAATGAATACAGTTTCGATTCAGATTTGTTGTAATAATAATGATTCTTGTGTACCGAATTAATGTGGTATATATTCTGGTACATTAATGATATTATGTATAATTTAGTTCGAATGCATAATAAAAATTGTGAAGACATTAATTTCAAACGTTATCTTTTACGTTCTTCTGCTCTATATTGTTTTATATCTTCCCATCTTTACCTATTACTATCTTCTCAACAAAGTAACTAAGTATAGTGACCTACTTAAAGAATTATTCCGCATTACCGCCTTTGTTCTTCTGATCAGCGGGTAATCTTTGAAAAGGAAAATGTTTAATCTCCTAGATTACAAGGGTCTCCTTGTTTAATCTCTACGAATACCAGGAACTTTGAACTAACTTAAGACACCGTTGGTCTGTTGTCCTTTTTCTGAGTCATTGCATTATACAATAAGAGTCGTATATTTTTTTATTTATTTAATAACATTTTTCATTAAAGTATTTCAAATTTTACAATATTTTGACTGACACGTTTCCTCTACACTTTTATTTATTATTCCAATTTTAATTAATTAATGTTACAAAATTGGGAAGCGTTCCAAAGTTATAAAATTACTCACTGCTCTAAATTTCTTTGAAATGTTTAATACCGTTAAAGTTACGCTAATAAATGGTAAATATGTAATATCTACCTTTATTAGTCCCTAAGGTAAGAGGTATTTACCTAACGAATACCGTTCTAATATAATGAGAACCCCAATTATAAAACGAAACATTGACTACTGAAAATCGTTGAAAAAATCATTATGGTCATGGTTACGATGATAAAAGATAAACTTACGAGCCACCATCCATACTTGTAATATTATAAATGCGAAAGTAACACTGTCTGTCTGTCTGTGTCGTCATCATGACCAAACCGCTGAACCGATTGTGATGAAATTTCATATAGAGATACTTGAAGGTTTTGGGGTGAACATAGGCTACTTTCTTCTCCCTTTTTTTTTATAGTTTTCTCAGGAATTTCATTGTTTTACGAAGATATCGCAACTTTGAGAAAGTAAACTTTGTGACACGCTGATTTCCAGGCGTGCATTGCCGAGGCCAAAGCTAACGATTATAGTGAATAATGATACACATTATAATGATAGTCTCTTCAAAACCATATCACAACTCAATGGATATCAATACGTAAATCACGTTCAGAATTGTTATGAATTGAAACATATAATTTCAATGCGTACGATTCTTTTGGAATATATTTTTTTTATTTTCACGAGACTCGCCTCAAAGACGCTCCGTATTAATGGAGATACCTCATCTCGCGGATTCAAATTAATTATCCGGTGTTGAATAATTTTTACGCTCATTCGAATTGTGAAAAGACCTTGAAGTCTTTTCGTTCGCATGGCAACAGGTTATCTTTTATTTTTCTTTTTGCAACTTTATATCATATCTTTTATCTCTGTTATTGTAATACACATATCGTGCTGTATTTTGCGATAGCACTGTCAATGTGCGATATGAAGCTATTGACACAAATCTTAAAGCAGTTGAACTTTCCGTATTTTGTCAGACACGTGAGAAGTTACTGATGTCATCTATACTAATATTATAAAGAGGCAAGATTTGCGCGTGCGTATGTATGTACGAGTATGTAACGGGCTCAAAAACTACTGGAGCGATTTCAAAACTTCTTTCACCATTTGAATGCTACATTACCACTGATCAATATAGGCTATACTAGCTTTTGCTCGCGACTACGTCCGCGTGGAATAGTGTCTTTTGCAATAAAAGTATCCTAAGAAATTAAAATGCTGTCCAAAGTCACTATTCCACGCGGACGAAGTCGAGGACAAAAGATCGTATATAATAAAAGTACATTATACATATGTCAAATGTAATAAAATTACATTTATTGTTTTACACACACTGCATTTATTGCTTTACACACACCGCATTTATTACTTTACCTACCCCTTCGGGGATTACAGGCGTGATGTTACGTTTTACTTTACACACACTTTGATATTAATAGAGTTCTCATCTTCTTGTCACTGGTCAGTTACTGAACGTCATATTTGACTCGGACAGTTTCAGTAGTATTTATTACTAGGCTATTCGAACCTTGTACTTCGAGTCTGGCGTAGAGCAGCGGTGTTTGAACTTTTATCGCTTTAATTAGATCAGGCAGATCATGGAATGGTCTTTCAGGAGATCTATTGCAATTAATTACATGTATTTAATAGTCTCGCATATCAGCGAATAAAATATAATAATATATATATATATATATATATATATGTAATGTTAGGTTAAGTCGTTATAAATAAATAAATCAATAAATATAGCGATCATAAATTTCTATGTAACAATGATAACGAGGACAATTTATCTTCTACGTTTAATACTGGAAAAATAAAACACATTGCAGTACAAATGTTTAATGGTAAAACATACATCAGAACTGTAATAGACATCAATAAGTCTCTTGTTACATATAACGTTGGCCATGGCCCTCGATCCAATGACGTGACCCGGATAAGTAATACTTCTTACGTTGCTCACGGTTTTGTTAGGTAAGGTTATGTTGTTCAAATGTTTGTCGAAGGCCTATCTGATAAATGTTTTTGATAAAACAAAAATCCGTGTTACAAGGCAAAGGACAAATGTTATGTTATGTGCACAATGAACCAAATATGAACTAAGGTTCTTTACATACTAAGGCTTGTTACGAGCTAGAGAAGACGAGTTATATTGATATAATTATACAGGTGACTAGGTTTTGCCTGCGACATCGTCCGCGTGCAATTAGTGACTTTCAAATATAAATCAAAATCATCATTAATGCACACCAATTAAACAATAGATAGTACATATTATACCTTTAACATTTTGGTACAAATGGCGGTCTTATCACTTTATAGTGATCTCTCCAGACAACCATTGTTGAGACCTACAAAGAAAAAGTATAAAAAAAGAAACAGGGTAGATGTGGTGTATAATTATAAATATAGGTAACAGTGACAGTAACAAGGGTAACAGTTAATAGGAGCAGAAGTAGGAAAAATAAATGGAGATATTCGTATGGATTACTCTAGAAATCGTATTAACTAGCGGTTATTCTTCCAGGAAAAGAGATGGTAGTTGGTGTAATGAGACATTTAAATGGTTGCATACGAGCGCATTAGTACCGTAAGCATCAATTAATGTTTACACACAGATCAATTCCATCCGCCGAAGAGCTACTTTCGCCCTCGTATATTACATCGCCATTAGCATACGTCGCGCGAGCTTAATGCGTCGGATGCACTAACTCAAGGGATATTATTGAGCTTGGAATAGGAACATCGGCTCCTATTAATATTTGTCCATAAACCGACCGATATAAACGCACTAATCAAAACAAGATAGTTCACATCGATGTCGATAAAATGACAAAGCGTTTCATATTTACAGCTGTGTAATTTTTGACGTTAATTGAAATTGAAATTGAAATTAATTTGTAATAAGGCACAGTTTCTTTTATTCTTTATAAATTACTGTGAAGACGAGCCTTCTCTCATAATGAGAATATATACACAGTAGAGACTCAATAAAGAGTGTCCTAAGGTAAGATGTTCAGGTTTCCTTAATTTCCCGCACCTCAGAGAACATTAGCAATAATTCTAAGGTTACTTCACCATATTTTTTTCATCGTATAGTGAGCAATATTTCATTTATAATTTATCAAAGTCACATAACTTTCAAAAGACAGACCTGCGTGCAAGAATTTGAACTCAGGGTTCCGAAGTAACGGACTGACATCCAATCCACTAGTCCATCATTGCTTACGAATGATGACTAATATTTGCAACTTTTCAGATCCCTCGAAGCTGATAAAACGCAAGAAGTCAACGGACGACGTGCGCTCGCCGCTGGGCGGTGAGGGCTCCATGACCAGCGAGGAGGGCGAGGACCCGGGCGCGGGAAGACGGAAGAAAGCCAGGACTACTTTCACTGGGCGGCAGATATTCGAGCTGGAGAAACTCTTCGAAGTGAAGAAATATCTATCGTCGGGAGAAAGAGCTGACATGGCGAAATTGCTCAATGTTACTGAAACTCAGGTAAGTTTTTCAATTTGATTCGCTATAAGTGAATTGAGTATTTTTGCTTTATGATACAACCAAATGGTCCCGGATTTATTCGCTCAGAAGTTCCAATATTGTTAGAAATAAAAAGGACCCCAAACTTGTATTTTCGAAATGACTCTTCTCCAAAAATAACAGCCGACTTGTCTTTGCCAATCTGTTATAAGATTCCAGACTTAATTCAGTCACTATCTTCGTATATCTAGACTTAAAAGCCAATTAAAACCAAGCTATGCTTAAGAGCTCAAAACGTAATAAAAGTTTATTTAGATGATACAAAGGCTTGGGAATGATTGATCTTTGTCGGCCTTTTTTCTATCTTGTTGTATAAATATTTTGAGTCCGCAAAAAGGGGAAGTTTTATCTCTCAGTCTACAGCAGCATGTCGAGTACAATGTCGATGAAAGTGATAATTTGTGTCAATATGATTTCGATGTTCATTTAAGTGAACTCCTGCAACTTTTCCGGAAAAGGACTGTAGGAATAGAACAATTAGTGTAGTGTAGTCAGTAATTGTCTTACTAATAGTAGGTCATAAACGTGTTACTCCTTACTAACTAAACGAGGATAAAATAGGAATACTTGTGGTAATTAAGTCACTACTCAACCTTAAAATCGAACTTACATCGAACGCGGTTCAAGAATATTTTCGACTTTAAAATCGCGTTTTTATTACCCAAGAAAGCTTTAACGGCGTCAATTAAAATATTATGCAGACTAATTAACTCAGTCCGATGTGACGGTGATGCCAAGGTCGCTCGTATGCTTACTTCTATTTATAGTCCGTCGGAAATAAAGCCATTAATCTGTTCAATAAAGACGACTCTAATGAATTTGATGATAAGTGGTCTGGGCGGGGCCACGCCGACAGCGGGGAGTGTGCCGGAATCATAAAAAATATCATAGAAAAATAAATTATATTTCTATGAGGTGTTCATATGTTGTTGTGAAACGCATCACAATTCTTATCTCTGTGACTCAGTTTGGATTCCTCGTGAGCCAGTCCCTTATGTATGTATCATGCTGTTCTTTTCATTTTATGTAGCGTTTATGTAGCGTTGCAAACGAACAAGCAATAGTCGCAAGTGGCGGCTGTCGCCCGTGGACATCTGTAAAGAAGCAATAATAGGACTGTACGAATAGGACTGTTAGTGATATTTGTCCAGTTTTAAATGTAGCTAGTAATAGTTAGTAGGTCTGCTATTACAGGTCGGTCACAGTTGCATTGCTGCTCTCGAGGATAGAGAAGCAACTGGAGTACACGTGGACGGGCATCAAATATCCTTTAAATTAAACAAAGCGTTTTAGTAACTACAGCTTCACGGTAGAAATAGTAGCATCGGTGCTTCTTCGCGCGAACTTCCCATCATGTCCCAAATTGCTGACTCACAGGAAAGCGTGCGGCTTCTAAAATCCTCGAATATTTTGAAACAACATTGTTATTACTTTGTTGAAAGCAAATTCTCCAGAATCCCTTCCGCGGTGGACTGTTGACGAGCATTCTCTATTTAAGCGTGAAAGCGCGACGTTTCAAAGGGCAGCATGGGTGACATGGGCACACGTAGCTCCACGGCTTTAATTAGTGCCGCCATATGTGTCGGATCGCGTCACGTCGCGGGGGACCGCCTCGCCCCTCCCTCGCCGCTCCCCACCCCGCCGGTCATTGTATAATTATCTTGGTTTAGGAAGGTTTTGGGCGCGAGCGACGAACTAAAGTGGTTCGAGTGTAATCTCATTTACTTCTTAGTGTAAAGCTTGTAAGCAGACCCAACAACAATCCGATCGGCAAAGTAACATAACATTCAAAGGCGTAATAGACTCATTACTCATCATTAGGCGTACGAACAGACTCATTTTTACTTACAGCACGTGAGAGGTTGTACATGAAACACAAACAGACACATAAAATGTGTTAGATATAAAACGGATGGACTTATCGCTTTAATAGATTTCTTCCAAGTTAATTACAAAAAGAGATAAAAAAGAGATTGTGAATAGAAAAATGAAAAAGTTTTTGAATATAAATAGATTTTTGAAATGTCTCAATTATTTAACTGAAATCACTAAACATAATATTAAAAACTAACCAGAAAAATGATAATCAAATTACCAGTGACACGACGTGAGATTTGTGAGCATTTATTAAATATCATTCCGCTCGTGCTTATCGATTGTCGAGAGCTCAGCCGAAGAACAACACAGCGCTGCGTGTAACGGCAGCAACAGCTAAGCGTTTCATTTGGTCGGAGATTTCGGGAACGCGAGGTGATGACCCATTAAGTAATTAGTGCGAGGAACGAGGCGCATGAATGACATGCGCACGCTTGGAGGCGGATAAGTCTTTATACGACATTTAATGATTAATAGGAATACTATATTATATCCTCCTCTGCTTCAAATGAAGACTCGTGTCGTTTTAAATACAGAGAATTAGGTAGAGATATTACAATAGCTATAAAATAAAAATGATTGCGAGTTTTGTTTCGCAACATGCTATCAAAAGCAAGAATTACATGTCTGAATATTTTTGTGAAATTAATAAATATCATAGGACTACATTTTTTGTGACAGAAAGCAGCTTGTATCACTATCCGATCTAAACAACTTGTATGAGAAATTTCATACAAATCCAGATATTACATTTTGCATGATTAATGCACAAACATCCAGCAAACAAATGTATTAACAAAACTGTACTATGATAATATCAGTACAATGTTCAATACAGTAACATTGTTAGAGGACGTGTTAATTAACTTTGGTTAATTCATTATTACAATAGTTTCTTTATTGAACATCCATACAATTGTTTAATGACGTTCTAAGATTGTATTTGGGCATCATTTTATTTAAGTCGCAGCACAGTGTTGTTATTACGTGAGCGAAGGCATGTTGAACAAGACATTTATTTATTTTGGTGAGATTTCGGGAATGTAAGATGGTGATTGGTGCGGCAAGGGTGACGAGAGCTATTAGAACGAGAAGGGGATGTTGAGAATGCTAATGGATGTTTCGAATTTCGATTATCAAATCAAGTTTCAATATAAAAAGTACCATGGTATTCAAATGTTTTAAAAAGCTATAAATATTCTGATCCTATTTTTATATTCAAGACTTTTTCATACAACCAAGTAAAGTGTCTAAAAGTCTAAGGCGACTGAAGCTTTTTTATTGAAGCAAAAACTATAGAACCGCACTCAGACGATAAACGCCAGCTCGTCTAATGACCGGCCGGCGCCGCGCCACGTGGCCCCACGCTCCCCAATTCGGCGGTCAATTATATCCACTAACTGTCGCTAACGAGTGAACGACAAGAAACGTTTTTCGATCGCCTCTTGTTTAGGGAGCGTCATATTACGCTTTAGTTTTTATAATATCCTGGTAATGGAATCTTGTGATGTTGATTTTGACAAATGTTGATAACGGAACTGCCCTTGTCGCTTTACTGACTCGTTAGAGAATGCATTGGCTTAATATGTGAAGAAAATGTGTCAACGTAGCTAATTTTATTCTATTATATTTTTTCTATTCTATTTTTGACCGACTTCAAAAAGGAGGAGGTACTCAATTCATCTGTATTTTTTAACAAGATTATATTTTAATATGAGTACCGATATGTTATTGTAAAATGCGAAAAGAAAGATAAGGCCGGCTGCCCGGGTGAAGCGAGAGAGGAATAGTCGACCGAGAGAGACGGTAAAAGTCAATTTGTTATCTATAACCCTACACCTACATCTCGTCCCACACGCGCCAGCGCTACGTACCTGAACGTGACATTTCTAGTGACATTATTTGAGTGAGCAAATTCGCCGAATGTCCCCGCATCGATGTTTCGCGGAAATTGGACTCAAATTAAAGCTGCCTCCACACACAACACGCTGTGCCATTTCCTGGCTTTTTGTCGCGATAATTTTATTACAAATATCCTATATGTTATGTATATCTGAATAAACTTTGTGATGAACGTAAAATTAAATATTTTCATTATTTTAAATAGTCACTGTTTTATAACACAAGTATGGGATAGTAAATAAAATTTAAGCATCCGTGATCCATGTAAGGACGGACAAGTCCTAACTATGAATACATACGTTCAAAAGAGCAAAGTAACCGACTGACGTACGGATCGACGCAACTGTCAATCCTGATATTTTGCAAATAGGTTCTATATAATGTAGTTCTTGAGGCGGTAAAATAGGAGTACAAAGATTATATGAAAACCTAACGGTTTGGAAGTTAGGCACCTCAAATATTAGATTTAAGCTCTTTATGTCAAAACAATGTATTTATTAATTTTTGGCATGTCGGTATATGCGCGGTGGCGGGCTAAAGCTAGTACTGTATATAATGTAAGTTGACGAGTAATCCACTGCCGTTATTGCTCTGAACGAGCAATTACACTAATAGTACACGACAGTCGTACGGTGGACTGGCAGCAATTAAAATAGCCCGAAAGCTAGTAAGATCAAACCACGAAACTAAAGCCGCTAACACACAAGCGCACTTGTCACAGTATTGTTTTCGTTTCTAAGTGGGAATCGTAAATACGGTGTCACGTTTCAAAGCCAACGTGTGGACTTGGCTTTACGTAGAAGTCATTTTATTTGTCAAGCCACCGGCGACACTAATTGACGAAACTCTTGCATACTTTCGACAGTGTTTCACACCATTATCGCTCTTAATACTTTGGGAATAGTATAATTTCCGCGTGCATCACATTCACTCCTAATACCTTTTACGTATCGCTCTCTTAATTGAATTAATGCAATGGCGCTGTTAAGCCATTTGTTGCGCTATTTCTTTCGTAATAAATTGCATTTTCGCGGGAATGACAAGATGCATTTGAGCTGTTTCTATTATGCCTTATCCGTGAGTATTAAAGTTTACAGGGCGTTCATTATAATTGCTCATTATTTTGCAATTAAATCTATAGTCCTTTTCGATATCTTTCAACTTTTATCGTTTCGCCTCTTTTCATTTTTATTGCGTTAATTATATATATGCGCTTAGCCGTCGCGTTGTTCTAGCGGTGAGCGCTCCCGAGCCGCCGAGCCGGAAGTTGTGGGTTCGATTCCCACTCAGGACGAACATTTTTGTGATGAGTTCGCGTCTTTGTGCTGCGCTCGGGTTTAAAAATAATATGTAATAAGTTATCTCCCGTTTCTTTGTCACGGGCTATGCATACGTCGGGATGAAACGGTCGTTTGACAGTATTTTCAAGACATTACGACTATTATATTATATTGACTCGGGAAACTTCATCACTGATCAGCAACCAGTAAAAAATGAGTAGATGGCAGCAGTAACGTCAGTATCACAAGGCGTTCGGCGTTGCTTTGATCAACGTCGCTCTGACGTCACTTGCAGCTTCCGCAGGCGATGGTTGCTCGGAGCCGAGGCAATTTATCGTATGATCTATTCGCTAAACCCATGATTATACTTAGCTTCTTGTCATAAAATCATTTGCATGTATTGGTTACATTTCTTGGTGAAGTGTGAGAAACTTGAAATGCCCTTTAGAACTTTTATTCGTGCGTCTTTCACAATGCTTTCGTGCATTTGATATTTTATTTACAAAATGCATATATGTATATATAAATGCGTAAAATGAAATGCATGCCAGCAATTCGAATTTCAGGCTGAATCATTTTTAAAGTATATGCACACACTTTATACACACAAATAGTAAGAAAAAGAAATACTTTAAAAACGTCGTATCGACATTTATACAACACTCTGTATTGTAGTCGATTCGCGCCATATGTCATCTCGTCTGTAAGTCAAAGCGTCGTTTTTATCGTCCCCCGCGGCGAGCGCCCGCGCGCGCCTCTCCCGCTTCCCTTCCATCGATTAACCTATTCCATTATTACTGTAAAGAAATACATATTAGGAAATTGGGAGATCACTAAATTCCTTTAAAATCTTCCGTCTCGGAAGGATAGGACCCTTTAGGTTCCTAGAGAATAAATTTCATAAAGTTTCTTCATGATGTCCTTCATCCGACCCTTATAGTGACCGTTAGGTATATCTATACAAAGCGTGAATAAGTTGGCAAGTTAAAAATGCAGTCTTTACAAGGAGCAATTTTTAAATTAACATTTTACTGCTAAATTCTATTTATTTTAATAACTTTGGAAATAGAACATAACTGATTTAATCGCAAATGTCAGATAATGTAACATGATTAGCAAATTGCTGTACAAATCAACAAGTTGTTTTCCTGATAACTTATCAACGTATTCACGTCTAATACCTATTTAATTTTAAAAACGCACATTACTGTGAAGTTCGAGCAACGCAGTACTGACATTCGCGTAGCAAGTAAATGTAACTAATAATTAACTCAACAGTTACAACCCTATAGAACATACATTACACAACAGCGTAACCGTTGCCATAAGGTAAACTTGCTATCATAGATACGTAAAATAAAACCACTGTCTCACTACCGAAAGTTGAACGAGTAAAAGATAAAATATCTGAGCTACAACGGTAGTACACCTACAATCAGGCGTCCCTTAGACTAGGGGACACTGGGCGATAACGACACCCGTAAATATCCCCCCTCCCACTCTTTTAAGAATATAAATCGTTTTGCAGTAAGGCTGAAGCCCGATATTGAGTACATCTTGCATTTTGTTAAAACGTAACATATACGTAGATTCCTATGATCAATGCAATACAAAAAAACATCCCATCATGTCTTCTTCAATTGATTACTATTGACGATTTATGTCACTGTTCTTGTCGACTAATGCTCTCATATATTATGATACTGTTTCAATAAAATTTCTTGGAATACCTCCCTGCTCGTTCGCAATGAAACGAGTCCTCTATAAACCCTAACAATAATATCCCCATGCGTGCACAGCAACTTGTACCTTATCACATAAGTGTAAATACCTAGAATAGCTCGTATCGCAAACCCTTCACGGTTAATTCGCATTCATAATCCGCCGAACAAATAGATACGCGCTTTTGAACGATTTAATAATGCCCATTACCGTGACAATGATATTGTGATAATAAACCTTTTATCGGTGTAATAAAGTTTAAATTTGAATGGGACGTTTGCGAGTATTAAAATGGATGCGTAACTTTCAGGGCTGGCGAGTTACAGAAAATTGGCTTGCGAGGAAAAACTTTGTACGGTAGCTTCGCGAGTTTAAAGCATTGGACGTTGGACTTTAAGAGTATGTAAATAAGGTAGTTTTTAACTATTTTGAGTTAAAAAGTATGCGGCTTATCACATTCTTCAGCGAAACGATGGATGTTTGTTATGCGAAAGTTCACAGTACAATATTGGAAACTGGGAAATGATTCACGTGCGCCGTACGCCCGGTTCCTTCCGGGACTACCTCTCGAGTTAAAAACAAAACGCAATACTGTTTTACGTGTCCTTCCGGTATTTGTATTCTTTTTTGGAAAAATCTTTAAAATCGTCAACACGCTGATACGATTTCGATATTCAAAATTGTTCGGCATATAACTATGATGCCCAAATTATTAATTTTAATTTTAGCGTCAATGAAATTATACATAAATACATACATAGCATCACGCCAGGTCCCTGACAGGGTAGGTATCAAATTATAATTCAAGAAAATCGTACTGCGTTAATATTACTTACATTATTATGAATCGCCATTGAAAAGTAATCAAGTATAATTGTTTCAAGTAATGCGCGCAGTTAATAGCTCGATTACATCGCTGCATGATTAATTGTCGCGATAAAATTTGATACAAAGCAATATACTTTCTATTTGTTTATTATAAAAATAATATTTATTATCGTTATTTATAGGCAATCGTCACCGCGGCACCTAATTCTATCGCTAAGTTATTTTTGTCGCGTTGCATAATCCCTAATCTCTGCTTACCTAGGGGGGTGACTAAAGTATGTAGTTTAATGTAGATATAATGTCTACGATTATTTAGTAGCTAAGTGGCGGTGTATCAAGGACGGTCGGTACGAGAGTTTAGTGGTATAATTCCGCTCAATCCCCGCCCCACGCTGGACCGTCGGTCCTCGCTGGCCGGCGCTGGCCGGCGCTGGCCGCTCACGTCACACGCGCCGCTCCCCGCGGCGGGCCTTACCTTACTACTACTTTCTGAGTGATCTCAATTAATGCGAAGTTTATGTAAATCTAGTGATATCTCCCCGTTTCATCCGTGTAGAATAAAAGTTTAGTGGGTCACTAATTATAGGTAGGTGCCCGCTCTCTCCACCGAACCGTAAGTTAAAACATATAGACACGCAAATTTTATCTCTTTCAAATACATATATCGATTATTTCTCAAATTCAACTCGTTTCATTAATTCTGAGATATATATGTATACATGGCACATAATGATGAACGTCATAAATGTTATAGCTACGATTCATTGTAATAACCGAGTCATAAAATAGCACTCGCCGAGCATGCACGTTACGAGCAGAAAACGTGCATGAGTAACCGTAATTCGATAATGTTATATCTATTAAATTAAATAAGACTCGGCGAGAGACGAAACGCAGTGGACCGCGAGGGAGCGGGCCCGGCCTATTAACCAAACATAATTAATTTAAATTATCATCCGGGCCAGGACGGGCCAGAATAAGCCCCGGGCGGGCAAAAAAGGCCCGGTTTAATTTTAGGAAGCCATCCGGCGACTACATAAATACTGCGTTTGATTTATATCCCATTATTGTAGCCGTGTTGTTCTAGAAAGAATTAAGATGTGGTTGTTTTTGTTCGGCGTAGTAACGGACGAGTGGCTCTTCGATGTTTGTACGAGTATGTTGTATTTGATGTTTCTTGGGAGGAACTAATGTTTACTGACGAACTTTTAAAAGTATAATGATTGCAAGTCGCGATTTACCGCTTTTTCAGTCTTACGTTCTTCGGTTTTTTTTTCCATAATGGTAATTTGGTTTTTTATTTGTTTAATTGTTGATTCTCTTGGTGGCCCACTCGACTTCGCTATTTGATACGTGTTCGAGTTGGCCACCGTACGTTCTTCGGCTTATAGTTACATATTATATATTTTATTTAACATGTTAAAATCGTAGTCAAAATGTGCACAACATAGGCTTTTTTATTAAATATATTCGTATTATATTCATGGAATTTTTAAGCTAGTTAGTTCCTTTAAAGAGTGATATTTAGTTTTAAAAATGTTTTTTCCGATATCGACAAATATCTATCGACACAGCGCACGTCCCTACTCCAGCTGAACATGTTTGATGTGTGATAGATACAGAAATGAGCCGCTTAAATGCCGACTATGTTTTATAAAGGTTTTTTTATTAGGAAAAATAAATAATGGTGACGTTTTTAATTGCCTATTCGTTGGCTTAATTATTCGGAGAGGATACAGATTAATACTTTATAAACAACATTACGGATATGCTCGGTCGGGGAGAGCTCGGAGGAGTTGAAAGCGTCGCCGGGTTTGGATTTATTATAATTAATATGTTTCTTGACGTCAAGTGTAATAAGCGGTTATTAATGATAAATAATATTTCGAGAAATTGAATTCGGGGATTTTTATGAGAGTAAAGCATTTCGCGGTAAAAATGTTCAGTTATAAATCAATAATTAAATCATTGGACAATTTCATACGAGTCCATTCTGATTTCAAATTAGACATCGCCCGTGCTCTACATATATACATACGAATAAAGATTTTATATCTAGACAAAAGACAAACTCGTGCTCGTCACATAAATATTTGTCTTGGGTGGGAATCGAACATGCAACCGCAGAGCAGTGAATTTGACTAACCCGTGGACTATAAATTCATCCAAAACACAAAATAACTAAAAGCTAAAGTTTAGCAACAGCGATATAATCGTCAACACGCGCGAGATTGATTTCAGGCAGTTTTGTGTATCGGCCACTCCCTTCTTCCGAAAATTTTGTACGGATCTTGAGAGTCGTGGCTTTCTCGATTGCTAATTGAGAATGCCACGAGAAAGCACTCACTAAGAGAGGATATTCAGCAATTCCCCTTCTAAGGAGATTACGCTGGTTGCAAGTTTTGTAAGTAAAATCGTCTCCTGTGTAGAGGCTAACGATAAAGGTAGCGTTTATGATGTTGGGAACCGTTAAGTTAAGTCCCGGGGGTGTCTGGATATAGATGGACAACATTGCGGGCTTCTGCTACATATAATGTCATGTGATTGTTGTTGACGTAGGTTTGTGAATTGTAAGCAATATAGAGGCAATACTATATAAACAAAGCTGAGAGGCCTCGCGGTGGAGTGGTTCGAGACCCTGACTGCAAAACCGCAGGTTCGATTCCCACCCGGGACAAAAGGTCGTGTGTGCAACAGACGTTCTTTCTGTATCTGGGTATAATAATATCTATATAAGTATTTATCAGCTATCCGGTACCCTAGGACATAGAATATTCAATTGCCTAATTTGGAATCAGACAGCCGTATGTACGATTGTCTCCAGTTATTATTATTATTATCTAAACGGTCGTAGACGCAGAGACAACAAAGAGTTTGGAACAATGTAACACGCATGAGACAACTGTGCTTTAAACTGTACGGTACCGTTGCGCTCAAATTCTTAATTTCCTGTTCGCGCCGCGCGGGGGAGCGAATCACACAAATAAACAATCGAATAAAATCACCTCGAGCACTCGTCGGCCACTTACGCGAGCCAACTTGCATATGCCGCTCACGAGTTATCCACGCCACCCTATTACCCGACTGTAAGGCTCTAAATCGTTCGCGATAACGTTCGGCCTGTGCAGAATTAAAATTGCCCGTTGAGCACTTATTTAGGCGCTAGTGTTGGGCGGACACGAACGTGTCGGTCGATGTTTATACTCACGATTGCTAACCTTAATGGTATCGCTTCAAACGGACTTCGAGCCCGTTTGAAGCTTAATTCGCCGACTCAAGATTCGAAATAATATTTCCGCGTGTGTTTATAAATATTCAAAGTTATATAAATGTGTGTCCAACTTGAAAGCGAGCGGTTAATGAATTTGTTAAACGTATTGTAATTAATTATTTTATACGTCGACTCTAAATGTACGTTACATGATTTATTTTTGTTAGTTCCATTAAATTTAGTTTCGGTTACAAATGATAAATTACTTGACGGTTAATTAAATTCGCCGTGTGAGGCTCGGAAGCGTCCAGTTTAGTTAATCTAATCTCATTAATGGAATGCATTATTTATTTAAAACGTATTACCAATATTAGAAATGCCCACTGTACACTAATTATATTGTTATTGATTCGGATATTCCGATGCTGTAACAGTATATCATCGGAGTAGGCATGAGATTTGAGGATTAGGATAGGCAAGTGGTTTTAGGATTAAGTAATAATCCTGATATTAATGTTATATTGTTTTTATCGACAAGGCAGCGTAACGTCACTTCTCTGTCAATCCTGTACAATTTCGAAAATATAACTCCCTTGCCTTTGGAATCTCGTAAACCATATTCATCGTACTCCCTCCGGCCGGGACGCGAGACGAGAGACGCGGCCTTCGATGCATTAGAGCGAGATAGAAACAAAACAGGATGATGTACGCTTTTATGAACAGTATAATGGGTTAAATTGGTCCTTTAATAAGCGGCGGGTGATGCCATAAAGTGTTGGAATAAAACTGTCGGCTTTGAGGAGCGATTGTTTACGATCGGAGTTATTCTGAATGTTCGGGCCGTTTTAATAGGTCTGTCTTTCGCAGGGGTGACACAGCCTGCCGCCGCCTGCACCTTGTTCCACGTAACTTACAGCGTCGTACCCTTTACAAATGGTATTATTGGCCTTATTGATTCAGTTTGATCAGAAGTAACGTGATATTCTGTGCTACGCGCAAGAGAACCTGCCTCACCATCGATATTACCATCTCAAATATCAGAGGGGAGAGGGACTACACCCCAATATTTCTTTCACATATTGGAAAACTTGTTCTCATACAAAACATATCTTGGATTTGCGATTTTATTTTAGTCATAAATGAATAAGATTATTACTAGTAGGTAGGTAGGTAGGTAGGTAAATATTCAAAGAAACAAAAGCATTGGTTTTGAAGTATTTATGATTAGGTTAAAATTAAAATTTAATTAAAAAAAATAATCAATAAACTCTTAATTTGCACATAGAACTTTATAAGTGATATATATCTAGTTCAGTCATTACAGTAATTATTATTGAATTGCAGATATTAAAATAAAATAAAAGTAGTAAGAAATTAGCGACAACCCTATCGGTAGCGACCACTCTACGTAGAGCTGTCATTTTAACAAAGCATCTATCGGGGGCGGGGGTTTTATTGGTTTCTTTGTTTCATCGCAATAAAATAATAATGTCCTCAAGTGGCCTTTCGTATTCAATGGAGTCATTCTCGTGTACGCGTATGCTCGAAAGTGATTATCGTTCAATTCACTTATTAAAAATTACAGCCGGCGGCGATATTAGAAGAAAGAGCTCATGTGCCAACGATGCCTTTTATTCAATTTACTGTATTGTAAAAACTTTGTCAGAGTCAAACGTTTGATATGTTAACAATAAATTTCTATATACGACTGCTAGAATACCTATTATAGTGTAAGCTAAGCCGCTCAATTATTAAAGCAATAATCGATTGAACCCATTCGTTACCCGAGGTTAAACCTTACAAGGACGGCCCCAATTACTGACTGAAACGCTTACTTCAATGTGTAATTATTATTCGAAAAGGCATTTCACCTACGAAGTCAACCCTAAAATGTTTGATAATTCTATGATAAATGATTACGAAAAAAGGGCGATATTTCAACCCTAGCCCGCTCCGGTCATCCATTCACACAAACACGCAATTCATTGCAATCAAAGCTCATTACGGTCCAGTTGAGCGCCGTTCGTCGTTGCATCTCTCTCTACCGCTCGGGCGGGGAGCGGGACGCGACGAGGCGAGGAAGGGAGTTAATGAGAGAGGGTCTCGCTCGAGATCAACAGTTGGGGTTGGGAATGTTGCTAAGGAACGGTGCTAATGGGTTTTCTTTTCCTTTGAAAGCGCTCGCTCCATCTTCTAGTGGAACGTAAGGAGATATGCGAGGAAATATTGAATACGCGCCCTCTGCCGGTGAAAACATACATATAATAATTGGAATTCAAAAATACTATCTTAAGCCTTAACAATTGCAAAGTCGTAGTTATTTTGTTAAAACACGTGTAGGTATTGAGTACCGATAAAATGTTACAATAAGAAGATCGTTTCGATTCTCCTGTGAGGCTTTTACCTGTGAGTTTCCCTCCAGCGGAAGAAACGTATCCAGACCAAACTTAGATTCTATTATATATATGATACCTACTTTGAATTTGGAATATAGTTCATCAGCGTATGTCGCATTCTTGCCTTTGCGTGGGTAGTTTTAATGTCGGTTTGTTCTACAATATATAGCTTATAATATCGCAGATAGTTTGGCGCTTACTCTTTACCGGTGTGACCATCAATCGAAGAAAGATGATTTCTTTCTGCTAGTGATCTGCGGGCTCAGGGCAGCGATCGCTCTCGGATAATGAACTCTGCGGGCTATTATTTCTTGCTGTGTTGCATACCAATGCTTCTAGATAAGGAGATGCTTTTCATATATAACATCATGTCACGTAACCCATATTCTTTTATAATCCAGTTTAATGTACATATGGTTACCGTAACCCGGTGATCCAGCGGTTCGTGTGGGCTCTGGGTTCAATTTTCAACCAATTCCTTATACAAGAATGTATTCAGTCATTTATATCAGATATATTATATGTATACTTATGTATCACCTGTCCGGTTACAGGCAGATTCGAATAGAATTAATAGAAAAAATATTACCATTGTAATTTACTTACACACCGAAAGACAATATGACGTATTTTATTTTAATAAATTTAACGTAACACTTATGCTCGCGACTGTCCAAATTACAAATGCAACGTATGGCTATCAAATAGTGAAGTTATTAAATATACTTTGTACGGAACATAAAAGTTAACACGTCGTGTATTATGTTATTATATTTTATATCATTTAAATACGGTGAAAGAATTTAAAGATCCTTATACAACTTTACTGTGCAGGCGTCCGTTGGCTTCTTGGAAATAATATAAATATTTGACTAACATTCTTGGTGCAGTTCTTAGAGATCCTGACGGCGAAACTGGCGGTCGTGGGTTTGATTCCCAGTCAGAACGAATATTTGTGTGATGAACACATTTGTTTGTTCTGCGTGTGGTTGTAATAAAATTACGCAATGTAACAGCGCAGGTATTTAATCTCCTCGTTCGGAACGAGAGCAGCGCGTGGAATTGTAGCCATTATTATTATAATTATTGACATGACACGAAGGATAATAACGTAGGAGTCTTCGTCGTTAGTTAAAATAGACTGTGCAAATAAAGAACAAACTTTTGCCGACCGTTAACCTGATACAGGGAAGTTGAACTGTCGCTGCTGTATTTGTAGCGATTTCAAAGCACCCCCTGTGTAGTCGCTAGGGTTGTCGCTGCTACATTTTGTACTATTAGTACACGATACGTTTACCTTACTTCCAATTACATTTTATGTTTTTATACATATAATACGTAGAACTGAATTAAAAGGCAATTGCTTAAATAAAATCGAAATTTGTAATTTGTAACTGATAACTCATTGTGTATATCTATAATCTATAAATTGTATTATTGTAGAAGTCTCTTTTAAAGTTAATAAATTTTTGTGAAATACACAACCCCGATAGAAAAATTTTACTATATGACAACCTCTAGCAGCGCTTTTAGATCAGCCTGTAGAGACTAGTCCATTTCGCGCCAATTATACCTCGTGTCAAATACAGCCGGTAACCTGTCTGCCGACCTACGATGTAGAATCATCTCTATTTCAAATCGAATAAGATCGAAATTCCTTTGATGGTCGCCAAGCGAACCCGATCTGTGACTTAACGTTAAACGATATGATATAAACGTTGCGGTTACGACATAAGTCTCAAATTAGTTTGACGGTTCTCGGAGGAAAATCGAATTGATTCAGACTAACCGAGTATTGGCATGTCATTTGAAACTAAACTTTGTGTGTTGCGATGTAAGTGTCACTTCGGTTTGGACGGCAGATCAAAGAGCGAGCGAACGCCGTATGATGTACTCGGCAATAATACGGCTATGCTCGAAAACGGTCGTTAAGGCGAAGCGTTCGTTGGAGGAATGTAACTCTATAGAAAAATGAAGAGGACGAGACGAGTAGCTTTTATTGGAGTGCGTATATTGATGTTCGTAATCAATCGAATCCTACCCTTCGCTGTTCCAGTGCCGGACACTCTTCTCTCATAGTGAAGAGTTATTAGGCCACAGTCTGCAACGCCGATCAAATGCGGATTGGCAAACTTCACACCCTCTAATATATCTAAGACAATTTTACACCCAAATAGAATAAATATTTGCTCGTCACACTGATTGTCTCGGCTAGGAATAAACCCACGATCCCGGTTCAGCAGCTTCATTCACCACTGAACCTGTAGGTCCAGCGATATATGTTATGTTGTAATGAATGCGGGAGACGCATAAACCATTATTATGAAACTTCCCCTTTAAGTTCGGCGCGATTATCGCTACACTCGTAGTTTACGTGGTAGCAGCGAGCGGCGAAACAGTTATGGTACTGTTAACTTCTTACGGCACTGGGGAACTTTCTCAGCGAACGGACAAACACGTTTGTCATTATATTAATACGTGAAGGAAAAAGTTTGTACCCCCTTTTACTAAAATCATGCAGACGGAGAAATACGAAATTTGGCACAGTTAAAGTTTATATGGAGAAGAAGCCTGGAATAGGCTGACGGAGGAGTCGAGAGTTTGCGAAACTGGCGTGTATGCATGAAGAGAGTGATGAATGTAGACGAAGCGCGTCAGGTTTGGAAGGACACAGATATTTGGCACTCGGTGCTTTCTGCCTACCCCGTTAGGGACGCGGCGCGACGGTATGTCGTTGTTGTAAGAAGTCTAGAATGCCGGTATTTCTGGTCTCGTCGTCTTTATGGTGTTATCGATGCTTTGAGTGGTATTTTAATTATTTATGAATAATCATTATGTTGGATAACACAGAAAGTGGAAGAACGCGTTCGGAACTGCGATAAATTTTCATTTAAAAAAGAGATTAAAAAAAGAAATGTCAGTTCTCTGGTGCCACGCTCGAGGGGGCGCTTTGTGAGCGGTTTCGTAGAATTCCTAATTCTGTATAATATTTCTGTTTTTGTCCAGTGTTAATACCTACTTACCGCTTAACATTATTATGTTATTATACAGCAACGTTTATACCATAATTACAGTAATGATCCTCGTATAGTAGTTTGACTTGTGTATTGATCTATTGGTAACTCAATGAACAACACCGGTCACCGGAGAGACATTTAATCTCCCACACCGGGGCGTCTGGGTTCAAATCCAGCCAACTAAACTCGACCGAAATTAAATATCACTCCCTATAGCGGTGAAGGAAAACATTGTCAGGAAACTTATAGACTTATAAAGTCTATAATGTTTTATGAGTTGTGTAAATTCTTCTAATGCGCATTTGGCCAGACTGGTCGACTACGGAGTTAAACCATTATGTGAGGAGATCCGGGCTCAGCAGTGGAACAACAAATGGATTGAAGAACGATTTTTTTTAAAATAACAGCTGAGGACAACTTCACACACGGCTATCTGATTCCAAATTTCACAATTTAATCTCCATGCTATGGTAACCGGGCAGCTAACACTATAATAATTTTATAGATATTTTTATTACACCCAGATACGGAATAAACAAATACATATATTCATCACATAAATGTTTGTCCCGGTTGGGAATCGAATCCGCGACC
>DWUN01000500.1:0-22249 GCA_018249975.1 Passova gellias
CACGATAGGGGCGCTGTACATTTTTCATACATTTTTTACCATTTACCGTACGAATACTTTGTCGCTAGAGGTTCGTGTTAGGGCTACAGTAATAAGCTACTAATCGAAAGTTTATGTCAGAAAATTGGAAGGGTGTAATGGGTGGTTTTCGTCTTTAAGTTCTATAACTCAACCATACAAAAATTATGTATGTATAATAATAAAACATTCAAAATAGAAAAATTTACTAAGGATTATTTTGTTTCCGAAAATAATGACCGAGATCGAGTTCTTTATTTTTCAAATATGCACCTACTTTATACCCGCTGCTATAAATTTTCCAATTATATAAATTATTCCCATTAAGCACAAGGGCCTGTAATTGGAAATCAAATCTGTTATTAAAATTGGTTACTCATAATAAAGAGAAGCCTTAATTGGTTACAAAAGCGATATCCCTTAACAAATAAACGGTAGCGTTGAGGAAATTCGCTTTTTCGGTTATATAGGTACAGCACCGTCAAAACAAGGTACATTTCTCTCGAGGTCGGTCGCAGTTGATCTTTATAGGCCGCCTTGACAATTTAACATCCTGTTGTTAGTATACCTGTATGCTGCTTCCGAGACATAAAAAACGCTTAATAAACGCATAAACACAGTTATTTTTCGAAATTTTGGTGTCTGAAGCAGGCTTTCCACTTGATCATAAGCAGTCATCATCGCCTGTAGTTCCCTGCAATACCAGAGGAGTATTATTGCATGCCTTTCAGGAACCTTTTAACGCAACGTTTGAAGACACCCATATGAATTCCATGAAATAAAATAATAATGCGAACTATGATCAATAAACCTTCTAAATCGGTGAGGAACTTCGTGTTAGAGAGTCAAGCTATAAAAAGGTGGGTTTTAGTGGGCATCATGAAGTAACACAAAAAGATGCAACGTGGTATGTTAGCAGTCATACGTTGCAAAAAGGGTCTGGTATATTCTATCATCTTCATCAAATATATGTCGACGTAAATCATTCTACGAATAAAAGCGCCGTTTTCCCTCCTAGAGCAGTCTATGCCGGAATAATTTCTCACATATTTGGAATGACACAGATCTTTTACAGCATTGTATGTTCTTGTTATGTGTGATAATAATAACAGAACTTTAAAATGTGTGTTTGGAATGATAAAACTAAACTATCTAAGAGATTTCCATTGAATACATTGCTTACAATTTAAGAAATTTTGCAGGCTACGTAATGTGTTGATATATAGGCAAACACTATTTGACCTAACTGTGGAACAATTGCGTTGGTGTCATAGTCGACACAATAATTATAGGCTTTGAACGTTTTCAGCCCAGATTATTGTTTGCAAGTCAAATTTGTCAAGATACTTGTTGTAGAATACGGATAAATATATTCGATGTCGACAATACGAATTCGAAAAGATGAACAGATGAAGATATTATATAGTTTTCTTTTGTTATCCTTGATTAACAATAATGAAAAGTCCTAAGAGCTGTTTTTACAGAATATCAGTTTTAACCACGACTTTGCGATAAAACATCAATAACGTCCAAAGAATAATACTTAAGTATAATAACTGCATCAGCTCATTTTGTCGTTTAAGTCGAATTAAGAAAAGTAAAATGTGAGCTTTCTTAGAGCTTAAAATACCTTAACACGAAATTTCAACAACATAAGGTATAACTTAGATTCACAAATACATGCATATTATATGTATAAAATAAATGCATCATAGCATATTTAAGCTAAACGGTTAGAAATATTACTCAAAAGTACCTACGTGTGAAAAATAGGAATTTAAAATTAAATTCACTAAGATTCCTGATAAATTATTCGGCTTACCGACCAAATGTCAAGGGTCAGAAAGGTCAGGCCGGGTCCTTTGTTTGGTGGAATATCACTCGATCCTATACTTGCACTTTATTGAAATATTTGAAATAGCTTTTATAAGCCTCTATCGGGTCAAATATGTGTTTTGATCACAGCGTCGCTTTATTTTACTGACTAATTGTATTCAATATTTTTAAATTCTCTAACACATACAACCTTATTAGATAAAAAGAATATTCTGGCAGCAACATCGGTAGTGTTCGAAAAAATAAAAATCACGTCTGTCGAAAGAATTAAGCTGAAACCTTTAAGCAAATTCTAGCAGGTGTTGCTTAAGCTTATCTTTAGCGAAGCAAGCAGGTGACCATTATTAATTTAGAAACATCTGTTCACTACAAAAATCTTACATTTGATTGAAAAGCTACCTTCATTACTTCATTTCTAACTCTGATACAGCTTCGGATATCCGTCGAAAAAGTTTCGATGAATAACATTATTATAAAAATACATGCTAATTGCCAATTACTATGAATTATTACATAATTATAGAAAAGCTTCGTGGTCTCCTTATATGGCAATAATACGAAAATTCAATACTACATAACAAGTTATAAGTACCTAAACCCAATTATTGAGACAAAACTATCATGAATACTGTTGAACTTAGGATTATTTCAAAGTTGTCATAGTTTTTAGTTTTGGGGGATAGAGGTACAGTTTTCTACAGTAAACGATGAGTATAACATACATCGACGAGTACCAAAATAAGAGAATTCTTCTTTTTGATCATTCCGACAGAACCTATGTAACTGATAACGATAAATGAAGATCTTTGTCTATGTGGTAAATTAAATTAAAATACCTCTTAATAACTGTTCCCGTTGCTGAAATATTTAATTATGAAATGTTGAAGTATATTTAATTACAAAGGCAGCACTTATCAATTTTCATAAGCGTTATTTCTCGTACACATTGGTAATTAAATTAATTAATATACTCCCGTACCCGGGCTGGTTACGATCCAGATCTTATTGGCGTCACAAATTAATAATCATGTAGCGCAAAAGGTTTAGAATACAAAATTAATATTATTATAAAGAACTCATATGCAGGTTTTTAACAATTCAGTTTACATAAAAAGCAGGAATTAATTAAAATTTAAATTTGGTATGTAATTCATTTGTTGTTATTGTATTTAATTTAATATCCAATTTCGTCTTTCTAACTCTATTTCATTGAACTTACTTTCAATTAAAGTAGAAAAATTTTGAAATCATTTGGTATTTTTTTTCCTTTGATACATAAATTCTTTATTAGCAGTTTCAGAAACCTATTTCCCTTCTTGTTATCTACTTTACTTTAAGGGCTAGGACGTCGTAAAGCTAACTTGTAACGCTTATTTTTAAACAAATTTTGGTTGCATAGAAAGCAATTTTCAAAATGAATTATAATTAAATAGATTAAAATTTAACACCACTAGTTTTTACAATTTTTTGCAAAGAGCGCATGAATATTTAGAATAAAAAAAATCCTATACTTACCATATAATAGAAGTAGAAATCAAAACTGTTAACAACTTGTTGTAATCCGTTAAATTTAAATTCACAATCAATTCACGTAAATTATCACTTGCGTACGTTCCACGTAAAGAGTTTCTGTCCACTTTGTACGTGTCCAATATCCACGTATCGTAGACGTTCAAACCTCGCGCTACGCCGTAGCCTGGCCACACGTGCGACAACCGTAGGACGGTTTGTACACTGAAGTGCGGTTGCTACGAAGTATGGCTACGAACATTTCCGATCAAACCCGAATACAACCGAGAGGCTGTAAGCTGTGATTGATATCAAATGAAATGCGAGAAATGAGTAGTTACAGAGAGGTTTTTGTTTTAAGGATACTATTGTCACGTCTACGGTCGTATGTCGCAGAAGATACGAAACTATACGTATATTCATTAAATGATTGCAAATTATTGCTAAATTCAAATTCAATTCACATTCATTGGCATTGGCAAAAAGTTTCTTACTATATATTTGCTTCTGGTATATACATACACATACACAGGCAACATTAAAAGTTACTGTACGTATTACTACCTGATAAAGATTCTATTCTATAATACATCAGTTGTTATTGGTGGTTTTCCTCCGGCTCCCATGAAAAAGAGTGAACTTTTGTCGTTGTCTTTGTAAAAAAAATATGAAACAAACTTTTACCCAATGGAATTATTAATAATTATTCAGGTTAATAAACATTCAGATGATCAAACAAATACACAGTAAGGTCATCAAAGTCTGCCAAGTCTTTTTTTTGTCTTTTTAGGTAGAGAACAATCACGAACACACACCGTAATGTTATATATTTATACAAGTTTACAGTTCAACTTAGGTCAATCTTAATAAGCTTTTTCCACAATATCATTCTGTGCTTATAATATTTTCGATAAAATGTACAACTTAATGTTTAAAAATACCGACAACGAAATACACATGATTAATTTTTAGAAGAAATGACATAACAAAGATAGAAAATGACATACTGACATGAAACATGATGTTTACATATTATCTATGTATGTATAAATATTGAGAACGTGCTTCTTCTAATTTTCACGTATTGAATTCATTGTCTATACAAGAAGGGTTCTGCATGCGCTTAGAAGGGCTTAAGGGATTAAACCCTTTAGTTGATACCTTTTCACTTAGATTGCGAAATGCGAGGGCTTGTAAAATTTCCTTGTTAAGCTCTCCAATCAAATACGAGTCAATCGTATATTTAGTATGGTTTTAAGAGAAAATAATATGGGTATCGTTTTTCATAGATATTTACAGAGTTTATTAATAAAAAACAAAAACGAAATTGCCGGTAACATATTGCCTCATCTTTCAAAATAAAATAAAAATGTATAAAAACTGAAATCCGGAATATTATTGTACGTGTAACCTCTCTAATGGTATTACTATAACTAGCAGAAAAGAACTTTCTATATTACCAAGTATTCACCAACCACATTATAATATACATTTTTAGAAGTACAATTGTTTCTCTTTTACATTTCACTAATGCTATATAAAACAAGACCGTATGAAAGTGATTAGAAAATAAATAAATCCGATGTAAGTTACTTGTACACGTTACAATTTCGCAGTTTATTAGCAGTAATTGCATATAAAAGAACAGTGAAACTAACTCTATCAAGTGTAAAATTATTGTTAACAATGCCAAACGTAAGTATTCAATAAAGTTATAATTAAAGTAACGAGTGTCCGGGATGAAGGAGAATCATTTGGAGCGGCCACCAAGCCATTAGTGTTCATTAGATAGTATCCAATAATGGCATAACGGAACGGTCCGGAACGGGCCCGCCAGGCGCTTAAATGCACACGGAGGGGTTTGATATGGGCTTGTGTGGTTTAATTGTTATTGGCTCTCGAATTGATATTTGTAAGTATGATTGTTTCGCCTTTACGTTTTCACACCGTTATAAATGTTTTCGATGATGATAATTCGAATCCCAATTTTTGTGAACTTCAGAAAGGGACCCAGTTTTTTTCAGCAATTAACTCTAGTTATAGCAGAGTATCTGAGAGTTCTTCATATATACTGTAAGGTGTGCAAGGTCTATTGATCGGCAATTGACCAACGTGATAGGCTTTTAACTTTCTTCGTTATAAAAACAGACTTGTACCAACCAATGTAACAGCAGAGTTAATGAGAAGTGTAATTAGAGTTGTTACCAACTTTTGTTCAACGCTCGCCTGCAATAGCGCTGCCGTTGCATTAATCGGTAGTCCTTTTATTTTTGTGGTACGATTTGAATTTCACGGATACACAACAATATCAAATGGAACTTTATTCCTATACACAGTTGCACCACGATCAACTTATTTGAATATTCAATTTATAGTTAAAAAAAATACAAATAATAGTACAAGGCGTGAGTAAATTGACAAGTAGATTTACCATTTTACGCTTACATTTTAATACTTAACCGTCTTTACATTTTCTAAAAATGATGAATAAGAATTGAACTTCAACAGACTTAATCAAAAATTACTTTACAAATAAATTAATAAAGTGACACGTCGAATGTTCCAACTTAGTTCTAAATTCATAAATTCAAATGTTGTCAGAGATCTGAAAAATCTATTTTAAATATCAATGTCGAAGCTATTGTGTAATCTTAGCATTTGGTATCCTGTAAGCCGGTTCGTTATTTCTAAAAAACGAAACAAATCCAAAAAGCAATTCACTTTAATGAGCGGCTGTTAGTATTAAGTTGCACATATTGCACGCGATAGCACGTTACACGAGGCGCGAACATTATCACCCTTTGTTAGCCTTTAACATAACTATACACTGATATGAGGTGTATCCGTGTAGCAACATGATATTTTCGCTTAGTAACGAGATTGTATAAACAATGGTTTTTTTTGAAACCTTTTATTTTTGGTTTGAAATTACAAAAGATCATGAACTTTTATTTAATGAACCTACGAATATAATTAACTAAACAAAAAAGTAACGGCTCGATCTGTAAGACACTTTGTGTTATACTTGCTCAGTACAGTTGAAATATTACAGCCGATAACATATTATTCAATAGTGACAAGTGTAATTAATTTCAGAAAAACGCAATTTAAAATCCACGAAGAGCACATAATATACCTACTTATATCGGAGCCTTATATTAGCTTCATTTAAATCACTACTTTTATATAATATGTATGGACTAAATTGGTATGGATGTTTAATACTAAGCCCAAAGGTACTTTTACTATACAGTACTGTAAATCCCTTACCCGCAGTGCATAGTAAGCTGTAAAGCCTTTGGTGCGGAGAAAATGTTTTAACAAAGCATTGAGACAACGATAAGCTCTTGTCTCTGCACGATAAGCATAACAAAAACCTATTATAACCCAAACATAAAAGACATGTAAAAAACTTCGGATGGAGCGCAAATAAAAGTAAAAAAAGATGTTTGTGGAAATCCCCGTTGCATCGGTGACTGCTCCAGCTTCCTTAGATAATGGAAACTTAATACCTTTAGTGGCTCGTCTGAGCTTCGGCTGCGTTTACAAACATAACGAATGTCAAGTGACGTATCCGTGACAACAATAGACTATTTTAAATCGATGTTTTGTGCAATTAATTTCGCTGATGGTAGGCAATCAGACTAGTCTGGACCTTGGATTGATATAAGTTAATATGTTCCCATTCGGTACATAGCAGACAATTTCGGCATAAAAGTTGTTTGAAGAGATTTTTAATTCATTCATTCACATGGGCCCTCTTATCCCAAATACAATATCAGAAACTTACAACAATTAACCTGTAGACGCCGGCTTAGAGGTCAGTTCCAGAATTTATTAGAACAACAGGGAGTCAAAAAATTCAATTCGAAGTATGTTGTTAGAGCTTTTTTTGGTTTCAGAATTACACAACCACAATCAAATAAATAACAATTTAACGAAACAAATACTTCTGCGATATAATATTATCGGTTTCATATCAATACATCTTTAGAGTTGTATAGCACGGCATGCAGTGGCTGCACATCAGGTAAGTATTATAAGGTTTTACGGCGTTCAATTTTATTTTACAACCGCGTCAAACCCGATAGATCTGCGAATCACCAGATCTTTATTTGAATCCAAACGATCGTTTTATGTCGCGCTCGAACCATTTCGTGACCTGCTCATCGAAATTCAACTCGTTAGAACTTTATGATGACATTAGATGTACTCTGTGTGGCTCTTCAGTTGAATTAACGAATATGACACGAAAACAGCAAAAGCATGTCACAGAATTTTCTATCCTAAAGCCACAGATGACGCAATTTGGAAGGTAAATTTCCGTCGTTAAAAAACAGCGCTTGCATTGTTCCGACTTGAATAATATTACAAGCAGATACTTAAAATATGCCTCCTGCTTAGGTAGCGATAAAAAATACTTTCGCCGATCGGGTATGTACATACGTATTTTAAATAAGGAATCAGTGAAAAAAATGTATTATTTTTTAATAAAAAACTAAAACTAACTGAAACTATGTATATTGGGTTCAATATTCACATGAAATACGCGTCCAACAACGCATAAATTTGAATCTGCCGTACGTACGTGAAAATATATTCGTATATGCTTCGAAAATATTTGCAAATACAGATTTCAACACGGCATAAACTTTTATTGATGTGGACAGGGTTTTATGTTTTTTTTATGCAAATAAATCAGCTACTGTTAAGCAAATATACTCCACCTGTAGAATGATAAGCTCGCGAAACAAATCTATACATAGATATCTACCTAAGACATTATATTTATAGGTAATGTTATATACAATAAAACAGGCTGAAAAGAACCTGGAGAGACTTATTTGAAAAGGGTCTATTCACTATAGTTAATTGTTTTGTGTAGATTGTTCTTCTACAATAGATAGACAGCAGAAATGGTTTAACATCCCCCAAAGTAAATAAGTCTAATGGAACAACACAATAGTGTCTGGAAAAGAATGGAGAGCTCTTTTAATTAACTTAGAAACGTTTTTAACTAACTCAAGTGGGCTTTTCAACTGAATTAGTTTTTAGCGAATGATGCATCGTAGTCTGTGGTTACAAGAGCAGGCTTATGTCACTTTCCAATAACGTGACTGTAATTTAACTACGCTTCATACTAAGTAAGACTACGTAATATTATAGAAGTAGTATTTTCCTTACCTTTTCCTGCGAAAATACCTGTACCCATTCTAAGCACTAACCTCCTAATTTTCAATCAGAACAGCAAGTGAACATAATGCATTGTCACGTAGCTCTCAAAAGTATTGGCAATGTATTAGCAAACTAATTAATTTATCAGTTGCTGATCTACTTTAGAGGACTTTGGACTTATGGAAATATTGACCGTTTAATAAATCAGGTGGCCTGTATTTTCATATTCTTAAAAAAGATCTGTAAATTATGAAAGTTTATTTATTGGCATTACATTTAAAGTACTTGAATAAAATTGCTGTATGATATGTCCAATTCCATCTAACGCTTTAAACCAACACTCAACAGAAAGAACCCATTTTGATAATTGAATCGCACAAAGACTACAAGCAATCTCCGTAAATTTAACAAAACTAGATATATTTCACGAAAATATTATAAAGTTCTGAGCATTTATGATATCGTATAAAATTGCATTTTAAAGTGTGTTCTCTGAAATTTTAAAACTAAAGGAGTTCCTACTCGAGACTGTAATTTGTGATATTGCTGTAGATGTATATTGCGACTATAAGCGATGTATTCAAAGTAGGTTATTTATAAAACTTAATAAAATGTAATACATTTGATTACAGATTATAATTTGCTAACACCGAAAGAAAATCAAAATTTTTTCCCATTAATATTTACGACGGTATAAAAAAGTTTTCATTTATAACTCATAAAAAGTTACAATATTGCTACAACATTTTGAGTTAACGGTTACAAGGGATTTTAAAAATGGAATTCTCTGTCCCGGATTATTGAGTACCTACTTATTAATATTACCGTTGTACCTAATTTTAATTTGTTAAGCATAAGACTAAGGGCGTTCCATCTTAGTTCCTGACAGTATTATTAAACTTCTAATAATAGTAATATTGGTACAGTTTTATCAGATCGTGCTGGTTAGTCTACATTTTCTTACGACTAATAAAAAAAAATATTACGTTGCAGGTAAATAAAATCACTGCAGAGTTCATTCTATAAAAGTTAAAGTGAAAATAAAAAGGGAGGAAGCACAAACATTTTTGTACAACGTCTATTGTAGATAAACCGTCTTTTAAGGAGCTACCCGGTCCCCAACTAACGACTTCGGCCCTATCTACCAAACAAACTGTAATAACAAGCACACCTTACCACGTTCGCGATAAATCCTTGGGGTCGGGCGTAAGTTGTGGATTTTGAACTTACATTTTAACATTTTTAATATTCATCAAATTATATGCTAAAGTTATTTTGTAATAATCAATTTGCAAAAAGAGAAGATAAATACTAACGTACATAACACCAGCCACACGTGTTTCGTCCCGAAATGGAGCCTACCCAAAATTATTCTACCCTTAAAAAAAGTTTGTAGTATTATTTCATTCGCGTCAGTGTTATTTAGATAAAAAACATAATTATTCACATAACTAAAACGAATAATATCTTCTTCTGCTCCTATTAGCTTTAACAGATTCTCAATGTTATCAAAGTTTAAAGCGCTATAACGTGCATAATATATGCATATACAATCAATTTATTGACAACGCTATAAGGCTATGACTTACATAATCAAACCTGTTTCTGGTATGAAAACAATGGGAATCTTATACAAAGTATCCTAACTTTGTCGTAATAAAGAGCATTGAATGCCCGGTTGGAGGACGATAATATTTTATGTGTAACCTGACAATCGTAATTTATAGATAGCATATACAAGTATATATGTACATACGTGAATCACATATTTATATCTTCACATACCTTTTACATAATTTTCATCGGTGAATAAACACAATTAAACAGTCTTTATTTAGCTATATCCATAACCAAAGTATCTAACAATATCTATATTTTTTTCATAATATCTAATATTTATTTATCATAATACGAGTATGTACATTTCATATTAGTCAACATTAATCATATGTATTATAACACAAATCCAAAGGATGATCTGTTGCCTGTCTCGAGAAAAATTAAATGGTACAGCTGTCTGCAAATGAAAGAGAAAACAATGGAAAATTCAGCCTTCCTGTGGATTGCCGTTACATGCAAATATGAGATTGGACCTGTTTAGCTATAAATAACAGAAGTTATTTGTGTAAAAGGACATTTAAGAAATTCAAAAACTGCATTGTACATAGTTATATTAATTATCAGTTAACCTCAAACAATGCTTGACATCTAGCAATGCAGTATACATATCAAACACGCTTCTCCTAATTACACGAGAGATCTGTGGCTAACAAGCGAATCAATTTAGACCCAGGAATGTGCTGTGATAGATACTTACTTAAAATTAACAGTAATATCATTTATCGTACCTACTAAAACACTCATAAATCTTAGTACACAGTAATTAAAAATAAAATATTATTACAATGACATACTATAAAATTATCACTATTATTACGAATATTAACACAAGTCCCTTCACTTTCGTCCTAATTCTGTTTAACGTCAAGCCCTAGTGATCGTGTTGTGTTTGTGTTAGCGTCTCTCCACTCTACTTAATGTCCTCTTTGATTCCGGCCCTGATGTTATATATGTTTTCTTTTGTTGGATGTAGGTGCACTTTTATATGTACATATAATACCTCTTTTACTTGTTGCTATTTTATCCAACATGATAATGGATTTGCCAAATGAATTATAATGTTTTTAAATTGTTTTTCGTGATTATTATTATGTGATAGGAAAGCATTTAACCGCGATGAGCTAAAGTCATAATGGGAAGCATACATGCATCCTGTGGTGGGCTACGCCTGCTTCGTGTGACACTATTCCCTGTCTTTCACAGGTCTCTTGCTCTAGTCGTTATAGACTCTGACTGGAGGTCGCGGGTTCGATTCCTACCCAGACACATTTGTGTAACTAGCACATTTTTGTTTATTGTGTCTGGGTGTAATTAAAGTATTTATATGATGATATTATAGAGTATGTATATGACTTGTTCGGTTACCGTTGAGAAATTGCCACAAAAAAAAATCGCATTTTCGTCTCTCAAACCCCCTAGTACGACATAAATAGTATTCTAAAGTACGCTAGCAATGTTTGCACTGCTGTAACTCGCTTTAAAGTGTGCTAAGCAGATACGTACAAGTTACGAGGCGTTCCAATTTGGTTATCGAAAATAGCAATACGTCTGTGAGTAAAATAAATAATCACGTCACGAACACATCTTTCAGTGCTGGTGTTTGTTATATTTAAAGAGATTTCCCAGTGTGTTGCTATGATTCGTACTATTTTCGTTTTTATGGGCTTGTGCATTTTTATAGCTTTTATTTCTATCACTGTAGGTGTTTTTATTCAATCACAAGATCAACTAAATTATATAATTAGTGGACAATGTGGTAACAATGGCTAGTCAGATATGACAATATCTTCAATACAACACTGAATATATTTTTTAACAGTAACTTGTTGATTACGATGGTTTTGTAGTTTATTTATCTCATGATATTATTCGTGAAATATTCAGAAAATAAAACTGTAATTGCGTGTACAAATTAGACTATACAGTTGGCAATGTGAACTGAAATACTCACCTTAAGACCTCAACTAAAAACTTCAAGAGACTTTAATTTGATGCAGCTCACGGCTTCTTTAATTTGTCAGTGGATAATTTTCTGGCGCAGCCAGCGCGGATGAAATCTTAGTAAAAGTTCATCCCGCAATATTCAAGTGCAGGCGGCTGTTTTATTGCTTCTACCTCTGTCGGTGTAGTTACGTGGATTCGAAATAACATCAGGGAAACTAATTTTGATGAAACAATTTCTAAAGAACGTAATATGCTTAAGTAAGTTGATGATAATATAAACTATAAAGCCTTATTAGTATTATTATTACAAATCTATTAGGATATTATAGCTAAATCATACCTGAACAGATTCATTAAGTACCCACGCTTACATAAAAACTTGTATCGTACATTTTCGTATTAATCGGTCCAGTGTAAATAATACAAATAACATTTTCTAATAGTAAAGGGTTATTTGTTTATGTTTATTTTAAGATGAGGGTAACCGATAAGTCTTGTGGTTAGAGAAGTTTGGCAACTATCTAGTTACAAACTCAACGGAGAGTAAGGGTCAGTTTATGTCATTTGTATGTAAGTTGTAACATTCTGCTCTAAAATTAACAACTTTTCTTATGTTACAAGCATTCTTGTACTCGTAAATCAATATTTTAATATTTTCCGAACGTGTATGCGATATTTTTCATTTTAAATGGCATTGAAATGTAAGTATTGTAATTACCTACACAAAAAATTTTTTGGTAATATATAAATTAAAAAATTATGTTATAAAATAACGATGTATGAACTCAAAATGCATTTTTAAAATCTTTCTTTGACATCGCCGATAATAATATTCGCATTTTATACATTGAATTGAAATATTGCATCACCTATTTGATAGAACAGTTTATAAATGAATTGATTCAAAAATTATCCGCACACATTCAATATTATTCATATTATTTATCTTTTAACAGAATATGGGAGAAATTATCCGAAAACAATTTTTTTTCAGTTATCCATGATACGTGTTTGTCGGTTTTATTAATTTATATAATGTTATGATATCATTTTCCATATGTGCCAGAAAAAGTGTTTGTTGCAGACGTTCCAGATTAATACCTTGACCCTTTTTATCCCATAAGTCAGGAATTTCCCGTGGGACAACTAAAACCGTCAACGCGCGTGAATGTGGGCGATCATCTAGCTTTATCAACATTCAAGAAGTCATGCTCGTGTAATATTTTACGTTTCGGAATGGCATTAGGTAATTTTAAAATGTCCCTTTTATGGTAATGTATCTACAATATACTAATATATGTGAAAATTGTCAAAGGCTTATCGGCGATGGTAAATAATTGCGTAAAGCGATAATTGAGTCTCGAACCTAATGTAAGCAAAACCATCGGGGCTAAAGTTGTAAATAAATATCAACCCTTAAAAGGCTAATGGATCTATTCGGTATTTTGTAATGTTTATGTTTTCAATCTGTTTTTAGTTACACAGCTGTAAACCAATTAACAAGCGAACCTCATATAGAAATAAGATTAAATGATTAAATATATTTTGACCGCGCTGAAGCCACTGTTAAATACTTAATTAGGGAAGTAAATGTCTGTGTGATGGAAACCTGATAGCTGATAAACATGAATACCGTATACTTATAATACATATTTTTTTACACCCAGCCTAGCAATCAAGTTTTCGAACCACTACACCAAGGGATCAGTCAAATTAGATAAAGCCTGTGATTACTAAATATATAAATGTTTAAGTACAAACGACAGATTTAGATAATTTTACACCCAGAATCCGAATACAGATCGTATGTTACTGGTTATCACATAATTTTTAATTAGTCTTGATCAGAATGGAACCCAAACTAGCACCGGATAGCAATCTGGACTGGACCAACCTCGTTAAAACTAAGTCCGTGAGAAGGCAGTCAATACTGAGTTGATAGCTCCGTTTTACGTGAAGGATGTTACTACTCTTAGAAGTAGTACTATATTTTAATGCACAACGTACCTATAAATAAATTTCAAATATGACCACTAATAAGTTCAAAAATAAATTATTATATATAAATTGAATTAACCACTTATAACACTGATAGAGATGAAGAGGCGTACAATTTTTGAATTACGTTAGCAGCAATTTCCGTGACGCCAAAATTACAGCTTATATCATTTACACGCATATTAATGGCAGTGTTAAAACAACGATATCATTACACTCCAAAAACGCACGAGGTAATAAACACTCATTGCGGTAATTTCACAAAATATCAGCCCGATAAACCACGTTCAGTTTCGAAAGTAGATAATTGGTATGTGGTTTGCGGGCTTGCAGTTGATTCGTGAAAATTCGCGCCGTAAAAGCTAAAGCGAGGTGAAAAAAAATTCTGCATAATTCACTTTAAACTCACATCTGGATGATTTCAAATCCCTCTGCGCATAGCTAGCCGAAGTACCGGTAACTTTGAATGAACTGCTTGTATGATTAAACATATTCGCGCGCGAAAATTTGTTTAATATTCGTAATTACGGACGATGCGCAGAAATAACGCGACACTGTTGTTACTCAGCCGTCGAACACTTTAAAAACTCTATGCAGATCGGCGTTTGCATCTATAGCCGCCACAGAACACAGTATAATATAGAAATCCCTTCGCTATTTTGGTATTTTTTTTTTCAAATAAAAAAAGGTCCCTTATACTAGGATTCGCTGTGTTGTGAGGAGATACATTTTTTTACAGACACAAATTAGGCACTTGAATGCCTGTTGTGTTATTGTCAACAGACAGCTGATAAATATACGTATGTATACATACAACGTAACTTAACTTCACGCCTGTAATCCCCGAAGGGGTAGGTAGAGGAGTGTGGTACACCCTCACATACAACATATAATACTTAAATAGATATCTTTATTATACATATATAGTATGTACGAAGATCTTTGTGGCATTGTTGTGTAGATAGTATTTGTGTTTTTCTTCCAAGCCCAACATCTGTAAATGTAGTAAGTTTATAAGCATAATTATGCTATAAACTATGGTTCTATATTTGAATTTAAAATGTGTGCAATATTACATTTGTAATGTAGCGAAAGAGTTTATGCCAATTTTTGTTTTTTGTTTTCTTCGCATGGTAGCCAAAATATAGATAAATTATAACATATAACAAATTGTTACGCTACAAGCCATTTCTACTAGTTATTTCATCCGTAACGTCCACAAATAGCTTCAATATGATCGCGTTCGCGAGCAAAATGTCGAAAATAAATTCGAGGCGTTCGGCCTAGATGCGTAATTTTTGTTTCTCCGCCGCTATTCTATGTTTATTTAATTTTAATAAAAACGTTTCTCTCCGCCTGTTTCGTTATCTTATCCATTAATTGAGTGAATTTTATGGTCAATTCGACAAAGTGCAAGCTTTTAACGTTTAATTATGTCCTGGGCAAATAATTAATGGATGAATGTGTACATTATTGCAACAGTTACGGTGCATCCTTATTATATATCTATTATATAATACATTGCACAGCAAGAACAAGCGGATGCACGCAAGTAATCTTACCTTAAGTTTTAATTCAAATTTATGGGATGTTATGTTTTTCAATGTCTAAATAACATAGATTGCTGCACAGTTACTGCATTCCATTTTAGTACATTTTACGATGTAATGCATACATTTTTAAAATAAACCTATACATGAAATAAAATTCGTCGCCTTTCTTCAATACTCAACACTGAAAAAAGGTACGCGAAAGGATTTTGAAAGGTAAAAAAACGAAATACATCACCGGAACGGATAGCAAATTTATTATATGTTTGAATTCGGTTGCTTCTGCCCTAAGGTCTGCTCCTGAGGGTCCAAAAGGCACCCAACCTATTTGACAATTCGGCTATCGCCTACGAAACGTGACCAGCGTGACACATTTGACAAATGGCAAATTCTCACCCAATGTCTCTATGATTTCTGGGGCAACACGTGGTAATACTGTAAAAATGTTGTTGAGTTCAATCTTTCAATAAAATTCGGTTGCGATTCCGAATGTTTATTAGGGTCTCTTGTCAAATTTGTTTTGCTACGAAATATCGTCCCAACATAATCGTTATTAGACCTTTTATATCTTGTTTTTATACATCTAAATTTATCTCAGAGGACTAAACGCACTACAGTTAGCTTAAGATAATAGAGAAAAAGAATGCTTTACACCAAAAAGTCGTATTATTATTGTTCCTTTAGGTTACAATAAAATGTAAATAAATGCAATGCAATAACACAAATATTCTAGGTTAATTAAGTACCATAGGTATAGTTAACTGATCTGAATTTACAGCTTTATATCAATAATATTTTGCAATTGATACTGCAATATTCTATTGATGTTATTTGATGGGCTTAATAATTTCGTATTACTCCCTAATGGTTTCAAGTAATGCAGTATGTATGTGTTAATAAAACTATATAGCAGGAACAGAAAATGATGTTGATTAGTATACAAAAAAAAATAATTAACATTAGAACGATTCTTTCGGAGAGAGTCAACGGCTTTTGTGGGCAATTAGCGTAGAGAATCCATTCTTCATCTCAAAGTTTCGTGAAAGGTCGACTGAAGTTGATTTAAAATGCCTGGTAGCTCCTTGATTGTCTGGCACCGATTTGTTTTCATACCGCCCTTTACACATCATTGTCTAAAATTTTATTTTTCCGATACAACAGACAGAGGATACTGTAGCTCTGTTTTGCTCCCGTTCCACAGAGACAAAACATTAGGCCTGTATAAAGGAAAATAAGATGTATGTATGTCCAACAAATGATCTAAATGATGAATTTTGATTAAATATTATTCCAAATACTTCTTAGTTACTTATCCGAAATATTACTACTACAACAACAGCACATCTTCACGCCAGGTCCCTTAGGGGTAAGCAGAAAGCACCGAGTGCCAAATATCTCTGTCCTTGCAAACTCGACGCGTTTCATCTACATTCATCACTCTCTTCATGCATACACGCCGGTTTCGGAGACTCTTGACTCCTCGGTCAACCAGTATCCTACCTATTTGGTCGAGATATGACAGTCTAGGTCTCCCTCGGCCCCTACATCCATCAACACTCGCATTGTATATTACTACTAAACATTTTTGTATTGTATATAAAGTTTCATGACTTCGTTTATGCTTCAAGCCCTCTTTCAATGTGTGTAGACATAACAAAAGTGTTTATTTTTCAAAGCGACGGACTCGAAAAGTCCGTCTGTAACGGGTCGCATAATTAGTTTTGTTTCACGAGCTTTGTGCCAGAAATGTTAATCTTGTTTTTATAGGACTATAAAGTAATTATAGGAAACACAAGGACATTCATTTATTATTCATTATATTATTTAACTTCTCGTTGGCCTGTCGACCCTGTCGACCCTGTCGGGAGTTAGTGACTCTGGTGTATCAGTATCGGTAAATATGTATGTATATTAGTTATGTGTTCGACTGACCTCGTGGCCGAGTGGTTAGAGACCCTGACTGCAGAACCAAAGATCCTGGGTTCATTTTCCAACCTCGTTGTAATAAAAATATGGTCATGTTGTATCATATGTAATCTATGTAATCTATGTACGAGTATGTATCTCGTATGCTTAACAGTTATCCAGTTACCATAACAAAGGCATTAAGTTGCCCAGTTTGAAATCAGATAGCCGTATGTGGGATTATCCCCAGATATTATTGCGCACAAGAATTTATGTTAATTAAGTTATTGTTCTAACTGTTAATAGGAACTATGAAAATCAAAATGAAAGTTTTCGACATCATATATTGAAACTCAGCAATTTTATCAAACTTCACATAAAAGTCGAAATTACACCTATAATATTTATCTGTTATAATACTTGGTATACGAATACAAAATGGCTGTTATACGCATAAATATTACTTCGGTAATAAGCAATATACACAGAGGTTAGAGACAGGATTATTGCAGACAGCTATATTTAAATGTCAATCAATTTAAACCGGCTTAATCCGCTTTTGGGGAGTTTAACTCTACCTTTGAACCAGTTTAAAGGAAATGATGGCTCAAACTGGTAAAATGTTCCATGATTTAAATACGATGTTAACTTTACTACAATCGGAGATAAGTAATTTCTGTTTTAAATCTGTTTGATCTTAAGAAAAATTAGATATTTAATGATATAGGTAATCAGAATTAATCCACTATAAAAGAACTCAGTTAAATTCTGAACTGTGTTCATCAATTATACTTAAAAACTGTTTGCAACATTAACGTATGCGGACCGAAGTGAAGCGCGCGGTGACTCGCGAGGCAATCAATTTATAACTATCGGCAAGACACATACAAAGTTCCTTGAGTCCACAAGTGGAGTTCATTAATGTTGAGGATGTGCTTCTATTAGGGATGTCCAATCAACGAAATGTTACTGTCAAAAAGGATTTTATTACCTTTAAAATTGTTTTTAGCACTTAATATAATATCCATTGTGCTAAAACTTATTTAGTATCGCATCGAACACATCGAGTTTCTTGCAAATAAATAAATCTCCTTAAGTTAATCCTTAAATGTATGCAGATTACCATTATTACCTGCTAATATCTCAGTATCCTCACATACATTGGGCATGATTAAACGGGATACTTATTATTTGAGGAGTGACATCCTTAGTTTCTAGTGTACAAAATTAAGTCCCCGACTCATGTTTACATTTCAACATTAGTTTCATATTTGATAGTGCGGTAGCACTAATAGCTAATGGCTGCCGCCTATTCTTAGACACTGCTAACTATAGACCTTCGTTTCTAGTATATAACATGAGGCCATGAGGTCTTTCCAGATCCCACTGAAATACACAACTCATTCAAATTTAGGTTTAGTAATTCTATGCTTTCTTAAGAAATCTCGTTTAAAACAACAGCCGGATCTAACATGTATCAAATTTTGTCATATTTCGTTTGGAAAATCATAACACTGTATTTCTTTACAAACCATACAAAATGCACTTCTTTTGTACAGGAATAAGCTATCATGTTCAACTTAATTTTGTACAAAGCACACATTTTGCCTATGATTATAATGGTGGCGGCGGCGACTGGCGGATTGAATTCCATATCAAAATTTTGAGGGAGGTTTAGTGTCCCATAGATTAAACTGCTAAACGGTGCTTAGGGGGAATGTTATATACATTTCTGTATATTCCTTTGACGATGAATAGTATATAGAAGTTAATTATTATTAGGTATTCTCGATTAAGTTCAAATGTATCACAAAAACATCAGCAGAACGTCATCTTTGCGTCAAGGAACTAACATCAAATTGTCTAAGTCAAGTCTTGTCAAGGAACTAACATCAGTTTGGATAAATTCTTCTATGAATAAACCCCTTTCATATTTAATAAACCTCGCTGGTCTTAATAACCTTAATCAATTTATGTGAATTAAACCTGAAACTATTTACCGTTACTTACTACTTGCTTTGACTTAGAATGATTAAGCCACTTTATACATTCTTGCAGTTAACAAATTGCGTCTAATTATAAGCAAAGTTTCGTAATGTTATGTTAGGTACCAACAACATTGGTAACAATATTATTTACATGTATATGCAGACACGTGTATATTACACTAAATGAATGGAAATATACTAACCACTGTACTGTTACTTAAGAATCTTCATTGATACATATTCCAGGCAGTACGTAACCGGTACGCGAAGTCATGTTACAATGAAGTCAAAAAGTTCTTTATTAGTCAGAGACACTCCTACTCACACTAACCAATCGACCAAGAAGCGACCTCCCTATATAAATGGACTGGAAAGATAAAGATAAATCAGTCTTAAAATACCAAATATTTTTTGACTGATTTATATTTATCGCCAATGTCCAATGTTTCAATAACTTTAATCCGCGTAACTAACGAAATAGGAAATTGTTAACGTATCTATAACCTATATTTACATAATATATTTAAGTATTTTGCAAATAAATAAATAAATGTTTATTGTATTGTGTACGCTAAACTTTTTTATTATCACTTTAAATCCATTAATTATAATGGAGTATTAGGAATTATATGTTAACTAGCTGACCCGGCAAACGTTGCCTGCCATTTAAAATATAACAGTATTTCTCCACTATTTAATGGATATTATTTTACATATAAACCTTCCTCTTCCATCACTCTATCTATTTAAAAAAACCGCATCAAGTTCCGTTACGTAGTTTTAAAGATTTAAGCATACATAGGCATATAGGGACAGAGAAAGCGACTTTGTTTTATACTATGTACTGATGTTTATGCTGTCATGTTGTATTTTGTATTAGCTGCAAATAAACAGATGCTGTAAACATTTTTGTGTTGGTACATACCAGATTTCAAACTCATAAAATTTCGTGCGCGTCCTTGTTACAAAAGCGGTAACTCAACACGGCTTGGTGCAATATCGCGTGCAAAAATATGTTCGCCAATGTCGCAACAAAGTATTCACCGCTCTTTCCAACCCTAATGAAAGGTGATAAAAATACTCGTTTTATGCGCGTTGATGCTAACGTACATTGGCTTATTTATAGTGACTGAGCAAAGTGAGTTTACGGGCGCAAAAGGGGTCACCACAGTCGGACGATCATAATTTTTCATCTCATTAACTTGCAGAGGTGTCCTCCCTCGCTCCGGATAGGCATCGAGCCTCATTAGCTCTCCCTCTACTCGTCCACCTGTGGTAACGCTTTTCACTATAAAATTATTGGATGCTGCGGGTAAGAGAATAAAAATAGACAGGTTTTTATGGTACTGGTAAGCTCGTTTGACGTTGTGGTGAGTCTTATGTTATAAATATCAGTATCCGCAACGAGAAGAGTACATACATTGACATTGCATCATCTATTGCACCGCAACAAAATGTCTTATATCGCGAAGCTTAGCATTAACATAGTGTAGAGTTCAGTACTTGATATAATGTAAAATATAAGAGCCTAAAACTTAGCGTTTTTACGCGAATTATATAACTGCCAATTTATGGACTACCAACAAGGAGAAATATAGTACGTATAAGAATAATTACAAGATTTGAATTTGAATTTGATTTCAATTTGGACTACTTTCAGATACGATGTGAGCTTCACTCCCAGTACTACGATTTTATTGGTTTGCTTTAAATACTAAACATATATAAAGCAATAATTAAAAGTAATCAGTATCTAAATTAAATTAGAAAATCAATAGTATTTAAAGTCAATGTTTAATGAATAATAAATTGCAATATTGAGTATTATTTTTAACTCAAAGTACAATGTAAATTGAAAACAAGTGTACTTATAATGAGAATTTTATTGATTGCCTCCAAGATACGCGGGCATCTGGCAACTTGCATAACCGTGCAAAAGCAGAGAAGTTCGAAAGTTAACTCAGACTTAACTTCGCGTAGAAACTAAGTAACTATGAACCGGTACGGATATCTTGCGGCGTTTGAGACAGACATGCATAATTATCATGGCTTTATATTGAACTTTTCCGTGACTTCGCAAAGAACTGGAATTTATAATTACACATTTCATATTTAATTTGAAACTTCTGGTAGGTAGTTCTCTTTTTAACTTTCTTTGATTTTCTAAATTTTTCTTCATTACTCTTACTATTAGTTCTTATTATTTGCTTTGATTACATTATTATTCATCACAGAATTTTCACATTTTTTAAATTACGCTAGAAGTCCCCTTTTGTTTATCACCTTATCTGTTGAAGGGCAGAGAAGTCTTCGATAAGACCAACGCTTTGAAGAGTTCAACAAACAAGCGCGGCCGTAGAGCTTCCACTCTGATGCTGCGAAGGAGAAACAAATTCACGAGCGATGATTGAGCATGAACCATACCGGTCTTTAATATATTACATTAATGACCTACATAGCAGTAACCTACATATGTAATCAAATAGCTAGGTACAGCTTACTTGTAATAAATTTACGAAAAGCCGATAAGATTCTTATTTTATAAAACTTCATCAATTACATAACATAAAATCAATTAATAGGTATATTGTATTAATATGTAAAAACGGTTATTGAAAGTCCATTTGAATTACAGGCTGCTTTTCATTACCGTCCCAGTACTGGTCGAGTTTCGCGCCCCGAGGGAATCCTGAAACAATTTTCAAT
>DWUN01000501.1:0-22237 GCA_018249975.1 Passova gellias
GCGGTTTGGCCGTGATAACGTCACAGACAGACAGACAGACAGTTACTTTCGCTTTTATAATATTATATATAATATATAGTAAATATAGTAATATAGTATATAGTATATAGTATATATAGTATATATAGTATATATATAGTAATATAGTATATAGTATATAGTATATATATAGTAATATAGTATATAGTATATAGTATGGATGAGCACTTTTAATTTGTACTCATGACTCTGATCCAGTAACCATTTATTTCGTTATTTTTCATCTACCATAAGCACCAACAGATAAGCTTTGTTTTGGTTTGAAATCGTAGTAAAGCCGGTCATGTAATTCATAACTCTGCTGAGTTATTTTAGGCCAACACTATATTTTTGCACTTCACATTTGATATTCTTTTGTGTTGGGCAAATCGATTATAAACTCCTTTGATAAATTAGCAAGTACAATCAACTATTACGTAGCTTCAATAGTACTACTAATACTAATTATATTCTCAATGAACTGATAATTTTGCCATGGTAAAGCATTTAAATAGAATAATTATCATATCATAATATTACCTTCCACTATTATGTAGAAGTCATTTCCGGGCTCTCCTTGTCGTACAATAATTTCACCATCGTTAAAAGACACCGGTTCTAATGCATCTGCAACGGTTAGGCGTTCCCATTTTTCTAAACTTTCTGAAATATTTGTAATGTATTGTGTAATAGGCTATTTAGCAGCATAAAAAATAAAATATTAGTTATAATCAGACAAATGAAAGTTTGAGAGAAGAATATGATAAAATGAATTATTTTAATACCCACCTAATATAGACACACGTGAAAGGAACTCGTCATACATCCGCCGCTTCCTTATGGTGGATCCCATGAGAATCCGGCGATAGGAATCGCGGTCCAGCCCCCACAACTTTAATGGTCTGCGAGCGCGAACTGTGGCAGCTCGAGGTGTTCCGTAGATCAGCGCCAGTTCTCCGAAGCTTCCGCCTTCGCCTATAGTCGTTACATGCTCGCCATTGACCAAAACCTATCAGCAACATTTAGCGTTATTATGTAAAACACATGATAAATATCTATCTGGCTGAATTGTACTGTACTAAATGGAGGTTAATTAAAGTGCATACAGAAAAATCCGTAGTAAACCTGGCGACATATCGACCATTACACTTGATTGCGTACATAAATATCCCATAAAAATCTGTACCATTAAACCCATCTCATTCAATTAAATCCATCATGGGATATATATGAATTGAAATCAAGTTTAAGTTTCACATGATGTGATTCCCAATGTTGCTAAACCATAGCAGTGATAGGTCGAGTACTCTTTGAAAACTCGATGCTTCCAGTTGCTCGCAGAGCCGAGTACAGGGTTAATAACGTACATTTTTTCAAATTAAAAGTGCAACTATTGTAGCTGTGAACTTTCTGTGGCGTCTGCAGTCTATACACATCAATATTCAACCTCCAAAATCTTTGCTACTCCGAAACAAGTAATACATATTTACATAAAACAACCCCTTATAAATCAATACTGAGCAATTCGCCTGAATACGCATGTCTAATATCAAACTAATGTAAAACTCAGAATCCAGTTACTGATTATCTTAAACTTTCTACTTACTATGATTTTTTTGCAATAATAACTTAAATATGAGAGGCACAGACATACTTCAACTTCACCGGAATCAATAATGTAGAAGTTGTCTCCTTCATCTCCCTGTCGGATAACTGTTTCTCCTTGCAAGCACTGGACAGGAAACATGGCGTCAAACATATCGGCGCGTTCTGACTCATCTAGATGTGTGAAAAGCACATTGGAGGCGATGGCACGTGACAGGGCGCCCATTGTCTTGTAGTCTTTAGGTACCACCTAAAATATGAAGAGGAAAAAAATCCAAATGAAATATGTTACTAGGTTGTAGTAAATTGGGACGACAAATAATGATTAGATGTTTTTAATATTCCCTCTATTTTATCTATAACAAATATTGATGAATCTAAAACCATCCATTTCAATGTTCAATAACATCTAGACAGTATCACTTCTTGGATATAGCATTAGCCATTTATTATGTTCATTAGTACATTACAATTCTATTTTTACACAGTATGTTGCAACATGTAAATTAAACACCTTTTTAACATAGCTGGTGGCATCTTCTTCTGTAACTGGCTCAGCACTGATGCCTCCTCGGCGGCGTGGTAACTGCCCGCCCAGTATGGGCAACGGGGATAGCTCCCCATCAGCCTCACCCTCCGACGTTGCTGCTGCTGCTGCTGCCGCTTTTACTTGATCCTACAACAATGTTTTTACTGCTTTTAACTAATTTACATCCAAGATATAGCAATTTCATTGTCTTTTTTAAAAGTTTTTTTACCTTATCCAATAATCATCACACCACAAACATGCCTGGTAGTCTATAGTCCACATATATAGACCACCAGGCATGTATACATATGAGCTTTTAGGCCTATAAATTTGTATCCTAACCTCCTTAGAAGAGAAAGTGTTGTCAACATATAAATATTAGTAGTGATGTAATCAAATTGCCTATGAAGATCTTATATAAATAACATTAAAATGTAAAGACTGACATTTTTATAAACAGAAAGCTCCATATTATAAATTCGTGAACTATTAATTAGTCAATAGAACTAGTTGTTACATGTGAATTTATTCACAAGGAAATTAGGAAGGAATTCCTATAAAATCTTTCATCCATTTTTTTTGTAATAAGGTTTTATTAAAAGCCAGTAATTAAAACTAATTCCACATGAAGATTTAACAAAATCAGATCAGCAGTTTAGACATAAAAAAATACCAGACAGTAATTTCAATGGTTTAAGAGTAATACAGTTAACATTGGTTTCAATGTTGTTACCTCATCATAACATTTGTATTAGATAAAATAAAGTAAAAAAATTAGTTAGTCCATTTAATTATTATTTAAGTTTAAGTTATGTTGAGTGTGTTAAACATCATATAATATAACATTTCCATATCATCATTATTACTACAATTTTAATGCAAAAATATGTATATTTTTACAACTTGTTCTCACCCCCATTAGAACAAACACCACTTTGTAAACTAATGTTTAATCTACTGCAAATTGGTAAATAAGTCGTTACTGTACAAGACTAACTAGTAGAGGGAAAATCCTGACTTCTTTTGAGACGAAGACACGTCCGATCAGAACTTAAAATTACGCAGTTATTAAAAATAGTTTTAACGAAATATTTATAGCTTAAATATGCAGATCACTGTACAAGAATGCTGATTCTATTTTAAGGCTACTGTCAATGTAAAAGTGTGGTCCCAATGGGATACTATATGTATGTACTTTCCTATCATGAATGTATAATTTTTATCATGGAATCGAGACCGCACATAATCATAAAGTTTTATAAGACGTCATAATGGAAGTACAACCATAGTTTCGACACAGATTTTGACAACCACTAGATTCAACTTACTCTTTCCAATTTTTGAAAATATTGCCGCAAAAATATAACGGGATTTTCAGGTTTATTTAAACAAAGTTGGACGATGCAATCTTTTAATAACAATTGAACATTATGACTTTGAATATAGCTTTCACATTGATGTAAACATTGCTCCTCTTCGATCGAGTCCATGTCTCCAACAAAAATGACGTATTCGTATTTTTTAAATAATGACCTAACTACGTGTTAGTAAAGATAATCCTATTCCAAAGCCAGACAACAATAAAAATCACACCTAGTTAAATACATTTTTGATATAAAAAAATCTTTCAGAATCAGGGTTACAAACTAAATGACATCAAACATGAACAACAATAAAAATAGACAATATTATCGTTTTGTAAGACGAGAATCACACTTGTAACGTTGTTTTGTGGCGTCTCGTGTAAGAAGTATTTCGATAGCATGTAATACATTTTTTAAGGTTGTTCGGTGATAATGTAGCATTCAAATGGTAAAATAATTTTTGAAATGGGGCCAGTAGTTTTTAAGCCTTTTCGTTACATATACACACACAAACGCACAAATCTTTCCTCTTTATAATTTTAGTATGTTATATAAATATAAATATCGATACAGATAAAATATATAAATAAATGATGCAATTGTACAATCTAACCTTTCGTTGTTTTACGCGAATCCTTAGATATGAATCTTAGAGCTGAATATAATATTATCGGTCGTGTGACTATTTTACTTTATCTATAAAATTATACAACAACACACAAAAATTAATACTCTATGCCAGTGGCTTCCATTCCATACTGACTCTTCCATGTTGCTTTTGTGACAAAGATGGAAGCTGAAGGAGTAGAAACTGCCGATACCGGCAATAAAAACCATTTAGACGATGTATTATCAGAAACTGAATTTGCTAATATACCAAAAGAAATTGCAGATAAAATTAATACCTATATTGATAAAAAATTTGAAGAATACTTGACTTCTAAAGCTCTGCATGAAACTGGTAAATCCCAGCTTGGTAAGTCACCGGCCTTTTTTTACATAAACGTCGCAAAGATCTTTTTTTACCAAAAATGTCTATTTTATTTTATTTTTTTAAAGAGTATTTTTAGTATATTTACGGACATATATACAACCATATATCCTGTTCGTTCCTCATCTGTATCTATACAAAATCCGGTATTCAAAACTAAATGAGGGTAAACTTGAAAAATGTATAGTATATATTTGCTCACAGAAAATAAAATAGATTATTCAAATAACTTTGCATATATAGTCAAAAATTCTTATTATTTGGGCTATTTTGTGTGGTTTACATATCTGCCCATCGGCACCTAAAGCGTGTTACTATACTTAAAAACGGGAAAAGTTATGTGCAATTTTATTTTTTGGTTTTTCATGTAACTATACGAATCTTTCTTCCCTTTGGAATAAAATCAATCAAAACTTCAAACTTTGCCATAATAGCGCCCTAGCTCTTAATAACCTTCTGAAGGAATTTCTGTATTAACTATATGTTAAATACATTATTACAGATGACAGGGCAATTTAGGGATCATAAATAAAATCAGATAGGGTATTTAACATACTTGTTCAGTTGCTGGGTCAAAAGACATATAAGTAGACAAGTAAGGGTTGTGTATGGTAGTAAATGGTATTTAGTAAAAAACACAAAGCACTAGCAGAACCTAACAAAAGACTTAACAATCTTAATAGTGTGTGATTAACATAAATGTTCATGAAGGTGGTGTGTTGTACCCACGGTATATTGGTTGGTGGTAAAAACAAGGACAGTCTATGTTTATTCATCACTCATTTGTTCATTCCAAAAACCTCCTCTTGTAGGAGCAATTCAAGTTCAGTCTTAGTCAGTCTGCTTTTCAACAAAGTTGAATAGCATAATGGACAACAAAGTTGTCTTTTTGCACAGTTATAGGGACTCTGTGGTTCATATATTATGTTGATCTCTGTTGTTAGGTGATGTTAGATATTGTTAGCTGAATGCTACATGGAGAAAAATTACTCACAACTTAATAATCTCAACCACAAAACAGTTATATGTCCCTAGAGTCCATTGTTACTAGTTAGGAAGAAAAAAACATACAGGATATTACAATTTGGTGGTTGTATTGCTAATAAGTGATTTCATCCAGACAACAGGCATAAATAAGTTATTTAATAAATAATAAAAGTCTATTGACTCTGCTGAATTAAAAATATGCCTATTTGTGTCTTAATATGCTTTGTCACATTGTATGATGTGGAAATTTTTAATGTTACATAAAATACAAAATGAGTGATTGAAACAAAAAAAAAACCAGCCAAGTGCGAGTCGGACTCGCGCACTGAGGGTTCCGTACAAACCTGTAGGTATATATTCGTAAAGGTTTTATAGACCTGAGTATTTGATATGACTTCCAAATTTATTATCTCTAAGCGTTCATGAGGAAAGGAATAGTAACTTTAAAATTATTAAAAATATTTTTATTATATGATGTACCTAAAAATGTACAGTTTTCGCAATTTTTCCTTTTTCGGTACTATTAGACGTTGCTTCATACCAACTTTCAAGGTTCTGAGTTCGCGGGTAGTACCCTGTAGGTTTTGATTCCCTCGCGAATGTCGAAAATTAGCAGCATAAACGGCTGTATCTTTTAACTGTGTTGGCTAAGAAATTTAATATACATATATATATATATATATATAGAAATGGATAGATATACATGTTGTCATTTTGTTATATTTACATGCCTACCTTGTTGCAATAAAGTAGTGTTAATGTTTGTAGAAGCACTTGAATTAAAATAGCCTAACCTAACCTACACAGCTCCTTAGTAAGTAAATCATTACTAATACAACTGTGCAGGTTTCATACAAAATCTGGACATAATCTATCTATATCTATACATATAATAATTGTGTACATTGAATAAAAACTAAAAAAAATACCCCTACAAATCTTCATAAAAGTAACAAAAGCCAAAAATATTGATTTTGAAAATTTTTGTCTGTCTGTCTGTTGTCCGGCTTTCATGCAAAAACTACTGGACGGATTTTGATGAAACATTTTTTGTTATATAATTATTAGTCCTCGGCAACATATAGGCTATGATTTATTTTGAGATACTCCAAATGCTGCCCAAAGACTCTTCCACACTGTCGCAGGCAAAAGCTAGTAGTATATAAAAATGGAATAACGGTTCATAAAACCAAACAGAACCTAAGTACACCTTTAAGGTAATCTAAGTATTGCCAACTTCTGTGGGATTGCAAATCTCAACATAGACTGATAGCCTCTATCAAGGTTTACAGCTATTTATCATTACTTTTAACTGGAAGAAAGCCCATTTACTGTTACTGGGTACTGGTGATATTTGAAATGTTGTTTTTGTGATTGGCACTTTTCTTATCACTTGTGTTTTAATTATTACAGGTGATAAAATTGCGACATCGGAAACTACAATCCTTGAATTAACATCTAAATATGAAGAAGCAGCAAAGAGGGCTCTTGTTGCTGAAGAAACCATTACAACTCTTGAGCAGCAACTAGGAACTATAAATTCTGAATTGGATAAAGCTAGGGATAAAATTGCTCGTCTAGAAAATGAGATAATTTCCTTGAAGAGTTCTAGAGATGCAGCCATTGACGAAAGAAACGATTTGACACGAATATTACAAAGGCGTGATGCCGAAATTGAAAGGTTGAATGCTAATGAAGTGTCATTATCGCAGCAGTTGCGAGCTGCCATAGATGCTAAATGTGAAGCACTAGCTCTTAATGACGAAATTCAAAGCAAGGAACTATCTATCCAGTATCGCGAAAAACGAATAGATCAAGAAAGAGTCTTGCTAAACTCTCAAATTAACAGCCTCACAGAAGAAGTAAATAGGCTTACCTCTGAACTTCAAACAGTACGATTGAACAATACCAGTAGAGCAGTAAATTTAGAAACACAACTAGCTGAAAAAACTGAGGAATTGAATGTAGCTAATGATACAATAGCTCAGTTAAATGAAATAAAGAAGAATTTGAACAATCGAGCAGAAAACTTAGCTCAGCGTTTGATGGAACAACGAGAAATAGAAAATAAAATGGCTGAGAATTATAAAAAAGAACTTGATGCTAAAACGAAACTGGCAGATTTATTTAAAATAATGCATAATGATGCGGAAGCAAAAGCTACTGAACTCACGGAAGGAATAAAAGAGCTCCAAACATTACTCAATGAAGCTACAGAAAAGTATGGAGATCTAGAAACAAAATATAAACAAGCTGAATTGGATCATGAAGATATAATGGAAAAAAAGAATGAAATCATATCCTCTCTTAAAGGTGAATTAGAACATGCCAATGATTTATTAAAAGCAGCAGCAAGTCACAACCTTGATATTGCATTAAGTGATATAGCTCCTTCTGCAGCCACAGCCAGCAAACTTTTAAAGTCTGGCATGTCCTTAACACAAGTTTATTCACAGTTAGTAAAAATTACAGATGAATTAAGCCAGGAAAAAGAAGAAAATAGACGCCTTAATATAACAATTAACACAATTGTTCAAGAGCTCGAGGAAAAGGCACCTCAATTACAAAAACAAAAAGCTGAATATGAAGAGGCGCTTGAAAGTAACACAGCCTTAACACAACAAATTGATTCTCTCCTAATTGAATGTAATCGACTTAGGGATGATTACAATGAATCTTCTAAAATTTCAAATCATTACAGTAGAGAAAATACTAAATTAAAGGGGGAATTGGCTGATCTGGGTAGACAAGTATGCTTTTTACTGAAAGAAATCGAACACAGTCGCGGCGGACTTGTAAATGGTGATCATGACACTGCACAATCTTCATCAAATACTACATCCTCTGAAATAGATTCCTCAAGACTGATTTCTAAAACCCTTGTAACATTTAGCGATATACAAGAGCTTCAACTTAATAATCAGAAGCTTTTGAGAATGATTCGTGAATTGACTGACAAACAAAAGGAACTTGAACAACATAAAGAACAGTTTGAAAGTGGGGATATGCAAAATAAAATAGAGAATTTAAAACAAAGAGTATCTGAGCTTACTGAAGCTCAAGATAGACAAACAAAAATGGTAAATGGACTTATAAGGCAGAGAGATATGTTTAAGAAACTATACCATGATCACATGAAAGGCAAACATGAAATGTCGTCATCACTAGAATCCAATGTGGAGAAAACTGAGACTTTTGATATGGACACATCAGAAATGTCTCCTAGAGCAGCCGCTAATATTTCCAAATTTGAACTTAAATATAAAGAAGTTGACAAGCAATTAGAACTGTTGAAAGAAGAATATAAGACCTATAAAGAAGAAAAAGTTACAAACGAGAGAATGTTGTTTGAACAAATAGACAATATGAGACAGGAAATTGCAAAGCTTACAGCTGCTAATAGTAAATGTGCATCTACTTCGGAATATAATAATGAGCGTCTGAAGATTTTGCAGACAAATATTGCAACTTACAAAAAACAAATAGCATCTTTGGAAGAAAAGAACAAGGTGTATAATGCCACTATAGCCAAACATGAAGTTTCTTTACAGCATTTGCGAGATGAGGCTTTAAATGCACAAAGCAAATTGGCTACTTCAGAGATTCGGCTGGAGAATCTTAAATTGGAAAATAAGTTGCTTAAAGACTGTGAATTAAGATTACAAACAGAAAAAGAATCAATAAACCGTGAAAGACAGGGTCAATCGATATTATTAAAAAATTTAGAACTGATAAAAGCCAGTCTAGAGCGCGTGGAAGCTGAAAATAGTGCCAAAATCGAGTCCAGACTAGATGAAGCGACAAGAGAATGCTCAGCTTTAAGAAGGAGACTTCAGGAAGAGCAAGATCGTTTTAGGGAATTAACGGCACACCTAGAACGCCAAACAACAACTGCAAAACAACGTATGGAAGAGGAAAAAAATGCCGCAGATGAAATGCGGAAAGAAGTTTCTGAACTCAGAGATAGTCTTACTGAAAAATTAAGAATTAATGATGAACTTGTGAAAAAACTCAAAGTGGCATTATCTCCTAACACTGATGGATCATTTGACACTATGAAAAAAATCAAAGAATTGGATAACAAGCTGTCTGATTTAGAAGGAGAAAATAAATCCCTTACAGAACAACTCAGTACTGCTAAGGAACATATTAAACAGTACTGTGATATATCTGAAAGTGCTGAAAAAGAACTAGGATTATTACATAAAGAATACAAAGATTATAAATCGGAAGTAGAAACTAAACTTAGCGATTATGCCAATAAAATACAAAGTTTGGAAGATAAGTGTTCAGAGTTAGAAGCTGAACTTTCTCTTCAAGCTAATGGTGAGTACTCTAATGTAAACACTTCATTACGAAATGAATTACAAAATGTCAAAGAGGAATTAAACAATGCATTAAATAATTACGGTAAATCGCAACAAGAACTGGAAACTGCCCGAAATGAAATAACTAAATTATCAGAGGCAGTTCAGAAGGCGGAGGAAAAATATACTCATGAAATGATTTTGCATTCCACTGATATACAAACTTTGACCCAAATCAAAGAAGAATTAACAAAATCACAAAATCAACTGAATGAATTGGTATCTTTAAAAAATAACACCGTAGAGAAAATGGAGGCAGAAAAAGCATCCTGGGCTGACAGAGAACAAATTCTTAATAGTGAAAATGAGCAGTTGACTCAACGCCTTAAGGATTTGAATGATCAGAATTCATTATTACATGATCAAATACAGGCTTTAGGAACTCAGCTGTCTGTTTCTCATGCATCTAGATCTCATTCTGAAAGTATGAATGAATCTGCTAACGATTCTAACATTAACGTCTCGATTAATGATGAAGATAGACAATCTTCAGAACAACTGTTCCAAATAGTTAAATTCCTAAGAAAAGAAAAAGATATAGCCATCGCCAAGTTTGATATTTTACAAGCGGAAACTATGCGACTTAGGTCACAATTGGAAATTACGGAGAAACAACTTGATGATTCCAAATTATCTTTGGCAGCTGAAAGAGAAAGATCTGAAGTAAGTATGGTGACAGTTACCAAACAGTCGGATCTATTAAGAAAAGTGGAAACGTTAAATGCTTTAACAGATAGCAACAGAATTTTAAGAGAAGAACGTGATATTTTATCAACACGTGTGGAAGACTTAACATCTTCTATGAGAAAATTAGAAGAACAGTTAGCTCCCCTCCAAGACAAAATATCTGATATTACTTCCAAAAATGAAACATTACAATCAGAAAATAATTCATTGAAAGCAGATTGTGCAAGATGGAGAACACGAGTCAATGCATTAGTAGAACGTGCCAATAAAACGAGTCCTGAAGACTGGAAGCGATTGCAAAATGAAAGAGAGACATTAGCAAAGATGTTGACAAGTGAAAAAGAGAGCCTTAAAAAAGCAAACGAAGAGCTAAGTGCTATTAAAATAGAAAAAATTAAATTGGAAGAGCAGTATACTTTACTATCACGACAACAAAGTTCATTAATGGAAGAAAATAAAAGATTAAATGAAGAATTACAAACTCTTAAAGATGATATGGCACGTGTCATGGAAGAGTTAACGAAATTAAAGGCAGAATATAGTGTAGCCATTGAATCGAACACAAAAGTAACGGAAGATCTAGCTAATAAAGAAGCCTCCCTTAATGATATTAGAAATAAAGAAATGCAGATACGAAAAATTGCTAAAAAGTACAAAGGGCAGTATGAAGAATTGGTTAAGACAATAGAAGAGGACAAGAAAAAAATTGAAGGAGAGGCGGCAGCTGTAGGTGTTGTATTAGCCGAAAATACAAAAAAAATTGAGGAACAGCTAGTGGAAGTTCAGACCCAGTTAGACAATGAAAAAACTAATAATGAAAGATTGAAACAAGAAATTGAATCAATTCGAACCGTTAGTTTGGATAAGGAGGAAAAATCTAAGCAAGTGCTTAAACAAGCTAAAAATAAAATTGTTCAATTAACCGAGATGAAAAATACATTAAGTCGCGAACTGGAAGAATCGCGTAGTAAAATAGGGACAATAGAAAAGAACACTCGAGATGAGCAAGACGTTAGGCTGGCTCTAATAAAATCTCAATATGAAGGACGACTTTCTCGTTTAGAAAAAGAACGAGGCGAAGCTCAAGCCGAAAAGAATAAAGAGGTAGAAGCATTAATGCAAAAAGTTAATATGCTTCAAAGACAGTTAACTAATCAGGCTTCAGCATCCAAACAACAAACCGCATCGGAAAAGACAACATCAGATCCTCCAACTGCAAATATCAAACCTATGGCTGGTTAGTCAAAAATTTTATATTATTCAGTCTATCTCATTTTAAAAGATTGTTTTATTTTTAGTTTTTGTTTTCAAAACGATTGAGTATTCTCTCTAAAACTCTAAAAGTTGATATCAAATTAAATGTGATCGGGTACAGGATTAGTGCAACAGAGTGTGACAGCAAGCCGGCGCGGTGGTGAAACACCGCTAGCGTCAATTCGGCCGATGGCACAAGTGGGTCCCACAGCGCCCCACGACGCGCATTCGACCGAATATATGCCCGCCTCGTCCTCGCGCCCGTTGCCTCGCGCGGCTCTTACCTCTTCCGCACCACCAGAGTCAACTCAGGTAGTCAATTTATAAAGAAAACTATCATGAACCAATTTATTGCATATAAAGATATAAACGCAAAGTCAGGGTAGATATATGAGACTCGATAGGTACCTGGCTTGATGGTACAATAATGATAATTAATTTAATTACATAATTACACTTGTGTAGTTGTGGAGCTTCCGAAGGCGAAACAGGAAAAAAATTACTCAGCTTCCAAAGTGGAAACAAACGAAATTACTTTTAATATCTGGATATTTATTGATATTTTCATGATTTTCCTTATAGGATATGGACACAAGCGAAGCTGGCATGGGTAGTACTGCGTCAAGTGAAAGCAGCGCTCAATCTTCCTCACATTCCCAGGCGCCGCAGCAGGTACTTTATATTTTCAAATACATATGGTAAACAGTCTCGTTTCACTAAACATAAAATGTAAATTACCACAAGTTTCACGCACTTGCATTACACACAAAGTAGAAGATAATCGAACAGTTATCCAATCGACTACTATCTCCAGGCGGTGGCGATGGTGATGCCGCGCATAGAGCAGACCAGCGGCGCCGCGGCCGGTACTCCGGCGGCCGCTCCCGGCGCCGCGTCGCCCGCAGCTGCGCCTGCTCAGCCGCTCTCCGCATCCGGTCAATCTTCATATCCCAACATTTCACATCTGTGAAAATGCTAACTATTTAGATTTGTAGTGCTTCTCGAAATCCGTGTAGTAGTAGATCTACATATAAATTAAATATTTACCTAAGTACATTTAACTTGATTATCGTCAAAGGGGGAAGTAACTTCAGTTTATTAATACTAAACATTTTATTTTTTCCAGCATAATGTTTAGCAATATTGTTTTTAAAGTACTTTTCTTTAAATCTCATTAATACCATAGCGATTCTGTTTTATTATTATATTGTGCTAAAATTCGCACGAGTAGTATAATATTTGAACTTCATTTATCATGGATCAGGCGCTGTAAGCTCTGCTCCGACTTCAGCTTCCGCGGCAATCGTGCAAACGTCGAGTGGCGTAAGCACTTCTCATGCGGCACCTGGCGTCAGTACGTCACATGCGGCCCCCGGTGTGAGCACGTCGAACGCAACGCCCGGTGTCAGCACATCGAACGCGGCGCCCGGTGTCAGCACGTCGCACCCTGTCCCTGGCGTCAGCACGTCGCACTCTGCTCCCGGCGTCAGCACATCTCACACTGCTCCTGGAGTCAGTACGTCGCAGGTTGCCCCCGGGGTGAGCACGTCTCACGCGGCGCCCGGCGTGAGCACATCGCACGCTCCGCCCGAGTCTCGTCCGCCTAAACGTCGTCTGCAATCACGACCAATCACCGCAAAAAGAACTCGCGTACAGGTGCGAACTTTAACAATACTTCAAATACAAACAACACTTCTTCACACATGACGAGACCTATTACGATAACATGAAAAAGATGAATTTGAACACTTCTCGGTAACATAAAATTGACATATTAGAAATATTTATGTATTAGGCTCTTTATAATGTAGTGATTTAAATATATTCTATTCTAGGTCTGCCTATTGTGTTATTAATGATTACTTAAATTAGGGCTTCGAAAGATCAGTGGAGGTTGAATACCAAGTGCCGACTTCGTCGCGCTGCGACCAGGACGACGAAGGTGTCATCGTCGTCGACTCGGAAGAAGACGATGAACGCTGCACTGGTACTATGTACAGGGTCAGTATATAATTATAATCTAATCATGAAGGCTGGCCAGATGGTCGGTGATCTGTTAAACTTATTATGACGAAGCCGAAACCCTTCATAAGGTACCGCAAAACCTATGAAGCGACCAGGTTATGTAGAATTGTAACCCACTACAACTCCCGCGGTGACCCGCTTCTGCGCTTGTCGAACACTCCGGGAACTGCGAAAGAAACGCATCTGTGTCCTTTCGGCAGACACGATTCTTTTCCTTTGCCTCTCGTAACTTCCGCAGTGAGCAGCCACTCACCCTGTCCAAATTCCCACTGCAACTTACGACTGGAAGAAAATGCCGTAACTGTGTTTTGGTTCCGAGGTATACGGACAGATTTCCCAGTTAAGAGTATTTGTGTGATAAGCACAAGTATTTGTTTTGTGTCTAAGTGAAAAATTCATGTACGTATTTATGTATGTATGTATTTAAAAATGTATATATGTAGTTAACCACTGTCTAGCCACCCTATGGAGCTTATGCTATCATAAGCTCAGCCATGCTTAGAATCAGAGGGTGTGTGAGAGGTTGTGCTAAGGTATTATTATTATTGGTACTTAAAGATTAAATATATGTAGTATGGTGGCAAATCCTACAAAGTAACATTAAAGCTCATTCATTTAGGGTTAACAATAATAACCTAAAAATAAACATCATAAAAAAGATTATCTATTCTGCTTTGATACGAAATCAAAATGCGCTAAATGTACGTTTACATACAATACTTATACCGTTACATGTATTAGCAGGAAGGTGAAGAAGATGAAGAGGACATGGAGGAAGAGCAGGAGGTCGAGGCGGGCGTAGAGGAGGAAGACGTGGAGGGTGATGATAGTGAGAGCGCTGTACGTCAAGTAAGTTTGTTATGCTTTACTAACATTTAACAATTGGATATGTGACGCAATATCATGTTCATATATTATAATTGGTTAAAGGCATTAGTTACTTCGATGTTATGGGGATTTCTTATATTTTTAATTTTTGTTATATTAACATTGCTCATTAACAAATTCCTCTTTGACTTATTATAGGACGCACGGAACTCATTTGCTGCGCCGTTAGTAGGGATAGAGCGACGGAGCACAAAAAAGACGCAATGTAACAGAGGTTTTTTAACAATGTTTAAATTGTAAGATATCAGTCGGCACTGCCTAGATCTCGTGTATGTTTTGGATTTAAGTCGAGTAGAAAAAAAACAGTTACTAATCTAGCGATAATGGAAGCGGATCGAAGTATCTTTACAATAATGTTATTAATGACAATTGGCCGCGGGCTCCTGTTCCGTGCGAACTATAGTATGTTGCGATTTATCATGCAATTTATGCCAACTATCTATATGGTTCTATTGTCGACTTTGCATGGGAATGAAAACATTTCGACGTCACGACGCGTCACGTGCAGTGTGCTCAATGTTTGATTAAAGCAATTTATTTTACAAGTAACTTTTTTTACGAACGTACAAATTAGTGGCGGAGATCTAGAAATCGGCATTTTGCTTATTTTCACAGAGCAGGACAAAAGCAATTGAATAAAAGGAAATGAGCCGGTAACCGTAAGAGGGGTCCAGATCTTTGGATCTTGATCTACGGTCTTTTACAAAAATGTATTCATCTACCTAAACTAGATCTATTTATAAATAGTTAAATGATCAATGATTATCGCTTTGCCTTCTACTGGCAATATGAAGAGTGTGACAAAGAATTTTGAACTCTGCCGCACTTATTACATTTCTTAAACACGCACGTAGCTGTCGGCAGTAGATAGCATCGGGTGTGGATGGCAGCGCGGAGTGGAGTAGCGCAATGTGGCGTGTTGCAGGAGTCGCCGGCGCAGTCGCCCGAGGCGGGAGGCGCGGGCTCCTCGGAGGGAGAGGTGGGCGCGCCAGGGTCGGACGCCGTACCGCACGTGCACCAGCAAATGGAAGCCATCAGCAGCGGCACTGAGCGTAATAGCATTATCATTCCTGTCATTTCAGCTTCGCCCTAACTAACTCGATACAGTACGACACAGGAGTATCGTAGAATAAATACATAATTCACTTATCCTAATCATAATGATATCGCCAGCTAATTTATAGTTAAAGTAAGGTTTAATTAATTTTACCAAAATTTTTTAAAGTAAGGAGACGAAGACTTCACCAAACATAGTTCATAAGGCTAATACATTGTTTGTTCTTTATTTCAGCGAGTGGCACCTTGTCGCTAGGTGGCAATGGAGGCGACGATGGCGATGACAGCATTGTGCCATCTACACCTACATTGTACGTTCCAAGGCGAAATGACGGGTAAATATATCAACATATTTTATGGAACACAAGTAAGCAAGTAAGCTGTCGGTATTTACATCGTGATGGTTATTCAATTTAATTAATAAGGTACCGGGGGGGGTCAAATTGCATGCAATTTGACCACATACCGCTCTTTACATTGTCATAAGGCGAGACGCAGTTTAATTATTAAACGAGTACAAAAAAATGTTTAGTTACTTTATTTTCACATACACGATATCATAGTATTACTTGAAAAATATAAAATCCTTGTGCTAAGAATTTTTCTCTAGTGTAGATTCTTATGTGAACTCCTGCAGGAGCTTTCTTTCTCCTTGGCCACTCGCTTATCTGCGTTCGCTGTGCACCATAACATAAATATAGTACGTTTGGTTGAGAACGTTTTAATCCCTGACGTCACAGAGGTACATATAATAACCGAACTCACTTGCGTTTACATGCAGGTTCGGCGAGGCGGTGGTGTCGCCGCTGGGTGCGGGCGGCGGCGCGGAGGCAGGCGCAGGCGCGCGTTTTACGTTCGCGGAAGCGGGCGGCGCGGCCTCGCACCACGACACGCATGCTGACCTGGCCGCTGCGCTGCCGCCGCCGCATGCGCACGCGCACTCTCTTTCGCACGCAAGAGACTCCAGTACGTATTTTTTAGCGTACTTATTATAAATTACTCTTTATATATAATTCTCCTGTCATAAGTTAGCCGATCTTAATTAAAATTTTCACATTGTAATTTGATTCAACTTAAGGGATAGGATAGTTTTTATCTCGATCAGTGGCTTCAATGTTTTTGTTATTGCAAATTAAACTTTCTCTAGAACAAGGAATTGCAATTATTTTAATAAGTTATCTACAGATGGAGCTGAAAGTTAGCTTGTCGTCAATTGTGACTGCTGGAAAACAATAACTATTAGGACTCACTGATGAAGTGTTGACATTCCCAACGAAAAAATATAATAATTATAAGAGTCATAAAGCCTAAATAAGATGCTCAATTACTTATCTAAAAATCAAAATGTACAGTAGATCATGCTTGATCCTTATTTATTTTTAAATTACCTGATTGTTTTTACGTGATATTTTTTTTTTCCAATTTTCAAACAGTTTTCAAAAGAATTAAATATACCTACATTGTAATTTTACAAAATGTTCTCGATATTTCAAAACGACGTTACTTTACCAATACGATTGTATTTTTCTAAAATAAAAATTGTATTGCGGATTATAATAGCTGGTGTCCTGCATTTAGATAATAATTTTAATCGTACGTGTCCAATCCCTCATTAGCTGGGAAAACACTTAGCTAAACATTTTCCCCTAAAAAACTACAGAGTGCCAAATATCTCTTATGTCTACAAACCTGACGAGCTATATTTATCACTTTTCAATATATATTATATATACATATAAAGGAGCCGACGGCAGTGAGACACGTGAATGGGAAGAATCGCGCGGTGACGAAGAATCAGCCGCCGTCAGCTCGCAAGGCAGCGAACCCTCGTCACCTCATCAGGTAGTGAAAATTTTATTTTAAATGTATACATAATTAACTACGAGTTACAACAAAATGTATGTATTTTACCTATGAAAAGACTAAACTGAGCCTTAAATATCTGAATGACATAAAAGATAATTTTAATGTTCGAATATATATCAGATTGCAGAAGAAGGTCGTGAAGCGGAGGCCAGTGCGGCGCCAGCGCGCCGCGCGTCCTCCGCCCCCACACCCTCCCCTGCTCCCGCTCCCTCGCCTTCGCCTGCCCCGGCGCCCTCACCATCGCCCTCACACGCGCCGGCACCTTCTCCATCGCACGCGCCCTCACCCTCGCCCTCGCCCTCGCCCTCGCATGCTCCTGCGCCGCCACAGCGTTGGATGCGTGCTGCTGGTGAGTATATTCAACGTTGGGTACTATGTACTACAAAAACCCCTTTTAATACTGTTTATATTTATTTTTCAACACTGAACCGTAATATTTTATATTATAGACAGCGAGAGTGGCTCACGCGGACGTGGCGGACGGGGACGGGGCCGGCCTGCGCGCCGCCCGCACTCCTACCGCCACTGAGGGTGCGAGGCGCTGGAGGGGCTAACGATTAACCTTACTACGTTTTTCTTAGATAATCTTCTTACTGTAATTACACTACGACAATGTCACTTAGCTGCATATTATACACTTACTGCTACTACTACTCTTAACCATATTTTTGCGACTGTAAAATTAATGGTATTATATTCATTATCAGTTTGTTTCTCTGTTTTATGCAAAGAAAGAAAAATGTTTAGTTTAGGAAAGAATTAGTTAGTGGCATAGGAATGTTGTTTTCAAAACATATACCGAAGTGTCTGATTACTAAACCTAAATAGCAGGGATAATGGTCAACATGCACGATTTACATACCGTTTTTTAGTCATACCAATATCATCAATAAAGCTTACATAACTCGCGGCTAGCATGGCACCGTAAACAAGTTACTCCATATTGTTTTGGTCATTATTGATAGTATTATCTTCATATAGATCTGATCATTACTAATCAGTCACGGTATTAGAATTAATGTTGAATCCTAAATTGAATTGTACAATATTAAGGGCCCGTAGTGTCAACGCCGCCATGTCTTGACAGTTTTTTACAAAATGTATGTGTTTCTATTTGTATTCTATTCGTCATTGCTTAAATCTTTAATGTACACGTAATAGTAGTGTTATTTAATTTTTGATGTAAACTTAGATAATTGAATTATATAGTATGAAAGATTAAATAGACTCAATTGTTGGGTTTGCCTTATGGCTTGACAGTATATTCCACATATTATCATAATGTAGTTAGGTATATTTGATTATGTCAGTATAGTCACTATTCATCTATATATTTTTCCATGTCCAATTATTACAAGTGTTTTTGTATTTATTTGATTTTGTTATGGTAAAGGATGTTTTATACGCTATAAACTTATTTTGATTCTATTTCTCATTTTCAATTTACCTTGCTTGTAGTGCCGTTCCATTAAAATTGATTAGGGAAATATTTTTATTATGGTCTCTTTAGTCGAGTGGTCGGTGACTGAGAAACCGATGGTAATGCGTTCAACTCCCACCCAGGACAAACTTATTTTATCTATCTGGGCGTAAAAAATATAATTTTTAAAGTATTATGTAGTATGTATGTTTATCAGTTATCTGGTCACCATAAGACAGGCTGTGTTTGAGGGTGTACTAAGATATTATAATATTATGTTTTCAAAGTAAATAAATTTGTATATTTGCAGACTGAAAAAAATATTTGACCCAATATATTTAATATGAATGGAATGCAACTAAAACATCTATTTTATAAGCTCCTTTAAGATAATATTTAGGTATTCCGACGGGTTGACATCAGATTAGTCTTTCATGCCAGAATAAGATTGTGTTAAAAATATCTTTGGCCTCAAGTCATTCATAACTAAAATAACATATCCAGGCCAGGTATGTGAAGCCAATGAATAGCTTGGTCATATCATACAAACCTGGTGTGGAACACTAATCACACTAACACTAAACACAATATTTAAAATTATGAGAATAATTCATATTTCACTCAAGACCGTAATAGTACTTAGGTAAGAGAATATACAGGGTTAATTAAAAGTTGCACCAACAAGCACTTACCTAACAACAATGTAGTACATACAAGTATAAACATTATGGGTAAATTATCAATAACCCATTTTAAGTTTCTTTTTATTAACCCTGTAATATTTATAAATAATTAATTTGGATTTAAGGTAATTATTATTATTAAAATATTGATGTTAGACTTTAAGGTAAACGTTTAGTTACATTATAAATATTTTCATTCTTTTTATAATAATAATAATAATAATAATAATAAATTTCAAATGTTGTGTTATTTTTAATTTTTACCATTACACTCCTCTTCTAGTTACAAAACGTAGCGACGTGCTTCAGTCATTTTGGCAAAATAACGCAATGTATTATTTTACTCTTAACAGTGACATTAGACACTGCTTAGATGTAGACCTTCAGCTTACTATTCGGGAGGCATGTGTTTCAAATTCTGACATACACCTGACAACAAAGTTATGTTTGTTATTACTATTAAATATTATTTGTAATTGTGAACGTAAACATTGCAAAGAAATTACATTTTTATGTAGGAAGTCTGACAACTATACTTTGACCTTTTTTTATTATAAGAACCATCTCCAACATTAAGAAGATAAAAGGGTGCTTATAATAGTTTTTAAGTGTAAATTGAACTGAGTTACAAATACTTCAATTTTATTTAAAATTATAGGTATCTCCCCTATTGCATGTATGTTTCTATGAACTAAGTACGAAATAACGTTGATCAGAACTGTTTGTTTTTTTTTATCTTTCTCTCTAAAAAAGTAAATTCAATTGTTATCTTACCTTTCTAAGTTAAGAAAATACTAATGTTCTTGCATTCTTAGCAATTGAACCATAAGGCGTGTTCTTTATCTTTTAATTAATGTGTCGGTTGCCTCATTGTAATGCGATAAAACAAGTAATTTTCAAACTTGTCCATATGAGTCTAACATACATTAAGTTCAACTGTTACTTAAGGCAATGATAGAAAGGTTTTTTTTATGTATAGAAAGGTATCCACGTTACATCTATACTTTTAGAAGTTTTATCCCATGAATTCTGCATTCTAGTGGACTTTTTATGGTGTAGTATAGAAACAGTACCTTTAACGATACGTAACAAAGATTCTCTATTTAAATGTTCGTGAACATGATCGTAATAATACAGACAAGAGAGCACATAGGCTTACAATTTATTTTTAGGAACCTAACGTCTTTTCCAGGAAACTGTGTTAAGGATTAATCCTTAACACAGTAAATAGTGGATCGGGTTAACCCGATCTACTATTACATTTTTCCATTTGCAACTTCAACAGGTTGACATGCGTTTTCGTCCACTTCTTAAATGATAAGAATGTGCTTCTTACAGCTGTAAATGTAGCAAAGAATCTCTTTTAATTATGAATTGTTTATTTCATGTTTGTACTGTTTAGCTATGTAATGCAGTCATGAACATAGATTAATAACAAATACCTACGCGTGTTATTCAATGTTTAGTCAGTATATAAATTGTTATGTATAATCATCCTTCGATATTAACTTTAGAAAGTTAATTCTCAAAATGGGCTATATTCGACACTTACAGTATACCGTAATAATTTTTATCTCTAGCTAAATACCTATCAATTTCATGTTACGATATTATTTCGTCATCATCGTCATGTTAGCTCCAATCAAATTGCATTAGAGCATGAGTGTTTTCATTAGAATCTTCAAAACTGAAGTATTAAGTTCAGTTTTGAAGTAGTTTAAATTTTCAAGTTAAATGGTGTATCGTAGTTTTTTATAAATAATGTTAGAAACAAGAAAACGCCCTATTCATTAGCATGAGGCGGGTATAAGATCCGGTGCGGTACCCTATATAGACCCATAAATATCCATATCCGAATTTAAAGTTAAGTATAGCTATTCCTTATTCACGAGAATTGGCTGAAATATCAGCCTTTTTACAAACCCTACAGCTTCCCTACAGTAATAAAAGTTATCTTGCAACTTTTTCAATCGTATATATTTAGCTAATTATGGAGTTTTGATAGTTTGGTAATCCTTTACACTTATCTATCTATAAGAGGCATCATCCACCTATAATATCAGATATATCATATTATATATATTTATTATCAGTTTATCAATACAAACAGGTTTCTTTTATAACGGTTGATATGTTTTTCTTTAGATATACCATTTAGGGCTCAGAAACTCTACTTCTGGACTCACGATTTTTATGTATATTTCATTAGGTACTTGAAAATATTTACACAAATGTGGCTTGTACTCACATGTCTATAGTTTAGGGTTTTTTTTTTAATTTATTAAAAGGACCGTCGCTTAGCGACCATATCGTTCCGTAAATAACGTCAAACTAATGAATACAACAAAAAACATCTTACAAACAAATAAACAAAAAAAACAAAATTAACTTTTAGATAAAGCTAAGTGGACTAATATAAGTATATAAGTCAACCAGCAGATTCACCTCCTCGGAAAATGGAGAAGCCAAAACGCTGTTGACATAACCCACCAATAAA
>DWUN01000502.1:0-22236 GCA_018249975.1 Passova gellias
TATTATATAAGTCGTGGTCGTCGACGTCAGCCTTTTTCAGTCCACTGTTGGACATAGGTCTCCATTACATAAGTACTTTATGATAAATAAAACAATTTAATTTTTAATTTGAAGATTGCATTGCTTTTTTTCAGACATGTTTTTGACATTTTATAACCGTATTGACAATAATTTTAGAGTTGAAATACTTATGAGATTTGTAGGATACAATTTTTGGCCTTGAGGTTAGGAATGAGTATTTGTAATAGTTACCTATCGTTTATCTATTTAAAATATCCCGTAAAAAAATTATCACATTTGGTCGTTACGGCAAAGAAACAACCACGGACTGGATTAAGTATTCGCGGACTTCGTATTTTTATTACATCAAGTGGTACGGTAGAGGTACAAACAGGAAAACGGGTGAAATTACTGTACATAGACTCGTAAGGTGTTGGTTATAGTAAAAATAATCTTACTGAGGGTCACATTGTATGTTCTTTTTTCACTTAATATTTTTCCTGGTAAAGGTCCCCGGAGGCGATTACATAAACAGGATTCAACCACGACCTTAATGCGCCTAATAAAGTTTTACGACGGACCCTTGGCAAAAACGTGAACGTTCCAAGGCGACAATGCTTTTATCTTTTCTGTTTTACTGATTGTTTCGGTCTTCGAGAATTAAGTCTGGAAATATTATGTCTTTATGTAATAAGTAGTGTTGCTAAAGAATTGTTTTCACACTTTCCAAACTGGAAAACGGATATATATTTTTTGAAAATGCTTTTTACATAGGTATATGTTTGAAATTGACATTTTGTTTTCGCTATAATTAATTTATTTTATGACTTTTTGTATCGTTTAGTACTAACTTTGCAATATTATGTTTTATCTGTTCATTTGTTACTTTATTTACTTTTTCCTCCTTAGGGTAGCTCGGGTCTCATGTATGAAAGCGATTAGAAGTAATGAACAATCGTTTCATCCGTATTAATGAAATGTAAGAATTACGTGAAAGTATAGGTACTGAAGTAAATAGACATAACTTAATGATTTAAATTTCAGTTTTCCAACAACATCTTAACATCACGCCAGGTTCCTAACGGGGTAGGCAGAAAGCACCAAGTGCCAAATATTTCTGTCCTTGCAAACCAGACGCGCTTAGTCTTCGCAATTCAGTTTTCCGCTCCAGGGAATTGGGATTATTTAAATCCTGGCACGCATCTTTGACTTTACAAAGTTTGTTAACCATGTCATTATAAAAGAAGACCCAAGCCCGTCAGAAGACCAGGAATAAGTTAAAAAAAATTACATTACATGCTTTTTAATACATTTAGTTTACGAGTGTAACTATAGATTGGTGATCTATCTTTAGAAATCGCTCAACACTGCGGTGAGAATGCATTAGAAATCGGGTCGGTGTCGGCGCTGTGCGACACTGATGTATGGCGCGCTCTCAACATGAGAGTATGTACTTCTTTTTACAATTGCGCAACATGTATTTTAGATTACTTTATGAACACGAGTTTATGGGTCACTTGCTAAATATTACACTACAGTTCCCAACCGCATAGTAATTTATACAAGTATTTGATAATTTTTTCTTATACATGTTGTATATTTCGTAAAAATATCACCTATTTCAAATAAAAACCCCCTGGCGACGTTGATTTTACTCGTATGATATGAAATGAACAATATAGAAATATTGAGAAGAATGAGATTGTACACAATAGTAACTTATTAAATTTATCAATGACTATCATGTCACTTTTGTATATCGTTACATACAAAAAAAACGGTCTGTTTAATTTTAGTTTCTTACGTAAGCATATCATATACTCCTACATTATTTTTTAAAATTAATATCATCCAAGTAGCGTTGAAAGAAAGATATACGCTTACCAAACTTACATGTTATAGAGTTTCAACCTCTTGGATCCTTAACATAACAAAATGGCAAAAGACAAATATTACCAACAAATTAACAAACGTTAAAAAAAGTAGGTCGCTTCTTAGAAAAAAATAACCGCGTTTCCGACATAAAGACCAAATCAGGAAATCTCATAAGTGACGGATTGAGCTTAGAGATTTATCTCAGTCAGGTATTTGTGCGTGCGTACATGGGCACATTTTCAATCCTTTGATGCTAAGATAAACTTCACAATGGATTACTCGATTATGCTGGTGCCACCCACATGACTACCCGTAAAGTACGGGGTATTTATTAAAACACTTGCTTAACGATTATGGTTTGGAACACAGGAATTAATGCCGTAAATCAACGTCACAACATGTTTACGAGCTAACAGAGTTAATTCCATTGTGACATCGCGTTTATATTCGTGAATAATTGTTGATTGTGCCGCAAGTTGTCTAGCTGTGGCTAAGGTGTGTTATGGTACCGTCCTATTGTTTTGAATAAACATTATATTAGGGTTGTTGATTGCTAGTAGACAAAATATTGTTTCTAAGTATTACTTAGTGAAGTAAGCCAGGTGAAAGATATTCCATAATTTTTTCCAATTAATTGCACCTTTTATAAAATTTAATATTCTTATTCTTCTTGAGATTAATTAACTAATAGTTAAAATGAATCTCATAGAATCGATAATTCTTTAATTCTTTAAGCTTGTTTCGAGTATACTAAAAATAAAAGTAACTAGAAGGTCATGACCTTACAATATTATGGTGTCATTGTTAATACTATTTCCAAATTAAATCTTATATGATTACTTGCACGATGTACATATTTAGAAAGTATTTACAATTCAGATATTGTTTACGAGAATAAAATTGCAAATATTTAATCAGTAGGCCATATAAGCGTAGATTTCGTTAAAACTTCTATAAATATTCTCGCCAAGGATCATGCTTACTCGCTCCAACAAATTTTCGACATTGTTTATCATAATTATATCGACAATTTCTCCCCCAAGAGCCCTTAAAGCTTCCGTGAATTGTGCTCCCTTTTACTTTAAGTGGAAATTGATTAAGTTCAAGATTTTGCGGTTCGTGTTATTTCAAATATTCCTGAAAACCTCGTCGTCAAAAGAAGCAACGTTTCATATAATTACATTTTGATGTACGAATGTTTTAAAATAAAATAAAAAAGTAAACTTCTACTATTAAATACAAGTTTTTTTTAATTTCTTTTTTATAAAATATGACGTTGATTAAATCACGAAATAGATAACGATAGGTCTGACAAAAATCCTATTAATTTCTTAGTATACGATGTCATAAGGTTTTTAAAGCTTTACAACATAATGTAATGGTACTGCTATGAAAATATAACAGGCTTATAGAACATTTACCAAAACGAGTAACACATGTAGGTACTTTATGAAACATCATGTGAAGCGAAGTTTTATCGTAGAAGTGTTTTATGGGGAGTAAAAAGTGTTTGAACACCGTTTTTGATTGCAATGAGTTTTTACGAGATCATGAGTGTTTTACGCTACTTTGACTGATTATTCAAAATCTTCAGGTGTGAAAAACAGATCAATACCAAAGATATGCAGATATCTTCTCGATATGCAGGTTACGTAGCATTTTGTGATGAATACTGTACCTCTCATATGTATGTACGTAGTCTTTTGGTAAATATGTATGCAGTAATATACTAACAAAATTTAAGTATAAAAAGAGAAAAAAGTTGAACAATACCATGTAATACAATAACATACTGTCATTATGTACATGAATGTAATTTTATTACTTCCATAAGTTGTTCGTGACTTTAAACTAATCTCTTAAATATGTTAGGCGCTTAAAGCTGATGTTGGATGATATTAATATTAAGATACGTGCATAGATAGATTTTTTTATTGTTTACACCACGTGAGAGATTATATATACAATACACAAAGAAATAGAGAATGAAAAACGGACGGTTTCATCACTTAAAAGCAATTTCTAGTCTCTTATCCAGTTTTCCTGCATTCTGTATTGATGTAACTTTTCTAGTGATGCATACATTCTACAGAGCCCGTGTGTTCCAACAGAATACGGAAATGCCTGAGGTATCCATCTAAAACTTTTATTGTTTGCTGCTGAAGCACTATGTTCTACTCAAAAAAGTATTTCACTTCAAGCTCAAAACTTTGATGGTGCAGTATCCAAGCATTTTCTCAATTTCAGTTTGCAACAAAATCAGTTTATTTTCCAACTGACAAATTGCTTTGAAATAACAAAGCGGAATTTTCTTCAAAGTATAACTTGAATAAGTCTAAGTAGGACAAAGAAGATATGCATCTTATTTACTGGTTTATTTTGTCTGCTGTAAGTAGATAGGCAGTAAATGTTTTGCTACTTGTTACTTTACAATTGTTCCTATAATAAGTGCCTGACGAAATTTCCCCTTCGTACACGTAGGTAGATATTCGTTTCCGTACTATAATTTACTAGTGCGGGGCCGGTACGTTTCAATTACGGAGGCAGCTCGCCGGACGTCATTATTTCCTGTACATGCTGGACTGAGTTGTCGTGCAATCTTTCAGCGGACGTTTCCTTGCCGCTTTCAACGATGCAACTGCTGGTAAAATCTTCAAAAGACTTTTACTAATGATATAAAAGACGTAGCTACGAGTATGGAGTAGAATTTACTAACATTATGTGATAGAATAAAGTCTAGGAATGAGATGCATCTTTTAATCAGATCAATCCAATTATTAGGTTTTATTGAAATGACGTAGTTGTAAAGTCAAGATTTGCAGATAACCATATTGAATTTATATTGTTCTAAGCTTAAACAGAATATTAGATAGCCAAAAGATAAATGGATCTTTAAGACTAATGTAAATTTAAAAAAAAGTTATTATTATTGATGAAAGAACAAAAGTTTATGTCCAATTCCATCGCGAAAGAGCCTACTTTGTAACAGTTGGTTTTCATACAGATTGATACTGTGTATGTTGACGTAACGCAGTATATCCGGTTTCTTAACTAACCGTAAACAACATGACTTCAATAAATAAAACCCCGCATGACCCATATTTACTTGCCTAACGGATCCAAAATACATGTAAATATCCGTACCTGCGTTGATGTGCGCCGCCCGTTCCAATTACAGAACGGTAGTCATTATTTCCGCCGCCGCGAGATGCCTCCGCCGACACTGCTGCCTCCCAAATTTAACTATATGAACCTAGCAAATTTCAACTCAAATTCATAATGGATTTGTATACAATAATATTTGTATTGTATCCTTTCTAATGTTTTGATATATTATGTATTTTTAACTATAAAACATACATTGGTTATGGCTTATATTTTAATTGCAGTTACCTGTTTATTATCTATATTATGTATATACATATTTGAGATTATTTTTATATATTAGTGTAATATAGATATAAGGACAGTTAAATAGAAACAGAAAAAGTAAGTTAATAGCAAAGAACAAATAACTTTATAAGATTATTATTGTCGAGCGCTTTTTATAATAGATATATTTTCTTCGAATTAATATCAGAGAACAAAAATACGTTTTTACTATCAATATTTCAAAATAAATACGATACGGAAACGAGACATTTCAACTCGATTTTGTATAAAAATAGACTACATGTAAATGACAGACAATTCGTGTTTCTTGGTTAACGAACCGTAGTCTTGCGACAATGTTCGCAAGCCGATCTGTTCATATTACCGTTTAGCTGAGTTTATTACATGTATTTACATTAATTTTAATATAATAAACACAAAAAAATTTTGGTGTTCAATGTAGTAATCTACTCGTATTTATCTATACAGTCACGCCTATTTCCTGTATGACTAGGCACAGGCTGAGGATTCCCACCGGCTAAGGTCCTGACAAAGTTCTCTCGCATGTTCTACCTTCATCGTAGCCATAAAACAGGATCTTCCACAAGAGGTGACTCGACGCGGTCATCCTCTTACATTCATTATAGTGGGCTTACCCCGGTACTTGCTGCAGAATGTAATGTATAATATAGGGTTTTCCTACTGTTGGAAAGATCTTACAATATTTGTTAATAATACATATTTGTAAAATTAACTTAAAAACATATAAGTAAGTTATATAACTTAAAATCGTTTCTCGGCAATATTTTATCCGTCCAAAAACTTTTTAGAAGTTCTATCAGGGTTACTTGAAACGACAATATTCGGGACGAACTCAACATGCCACCAAGAATAGAAAATCAATAGTTATAGTCAAATATCACAATATATTGTGTTTTGTGCTGTAAGTTAGTATGTTGGAAGGTGTTTATTAGCGAGTAGGTAAGTTATAGTTAGCAAGAAAGTTATAACTTTCCCTTTAAAGTCTGCAGAAAATATTTCAATATCTTATTTTATCAATACAAATAAGTCGAATAAGAAATATGTATGAACATGTACTTGGATATTCCAACGATAAATTACATGAAAGTAAATTTATATAATATACATACAATTGAGAAGTCTTTGTGGTCAATGGTATATTAACTCTGAAGCCAAATTTTGCATTTTATAACTGCGACACAATAGGTTGAGGTAAATCGACCAGCGTGATACGAAATAAGATTATGGATAGGTTTTACTCATTAGACATTGTCACCGCAAAATCTTTATAATGACGGCGTTCCATAAAACAAAAGAGTCACAGTATGCACTCACATACTGCATTGTCTCTACCTTTTATTGGATTCGATGCTCATTAAAAACTGTATGGAATATTACGAGATGAGTTAACGCTCATTTACGTTTTAATTTCAAGTCAAAGTATGCCACAATCACTTTTAGCCGGGCATGGTCATATCTATTATCTTCCTAGTCACTGTATAACAACAAAAAGAAATTGTCTTCATTAGTACCTACCAAGTGAATAATACATTTTTTTTACACGATTACAATAAAAATGTTCATTGTAATGACAGATGATATAGTAAATCGAGAAACCTGGAGAATTTTAAATATATGGTCTGAATAAAATTTATTTAAATAGCTTAAGATAAGCATCTTGTTAGTTTATGAATTTGTGGGTAAGTTTTTAAACTTTTTCTTCGTCTTAATACTCTCTGGTTATTGGTTAAATCTATAAAATCACATATTAATTAACACTTTGTTTAATAAAGGTTAACGTCTAAAATCTAGTGTAACTTTACATTTTCTAACACAAAAGGCATGGAGTCTTGTCGTTAGCTAGTGGTTTCGAAGTATGACGGCGCGTACTAAATTCCATGTTTTAAAGCGTTTTACTTCAGTGCGGCAACTTCTGTGAAAGCTTTGAAATTATGGACACTAGAAATTGGCGGCACTTGTTTCCGGCCGTGGCTCATTAGACGTTACGGAAGAAGAGATAGGAATCACGAGTTGCTTTGGACGAGATATATTAATCTATCTGAAAGAGATGTATGTACGAGTATTCCTATGTAGATGTATTATAGACTGAACTGAACCTACGCACAGGCAAATTACACTTCAGATAATATGTGTAGTTGTCTGTGACAAAGACCTTTATCGTTCTCAGGCAGGATCTGTAATTTGAAGCAATTACATGGTTAACTTTAGGGTATAGAGTTTAGTAGTCGTGAGGTGATTGTATAGGTTCTTAGAATTAGGTTATAACAATGTACCAAGTTGTAACGATCCCTGTTATTATTATGTCCATCTGGTATGTCTCCCCGAAACTATTTGGGTGAATTAAGTACGATACAAAGATTTGATAGTATGAACGTCGGTTATACCTATCTCGTCGGAGCTAAAAGCACTCCAATTATTCCATTATGATTGATGTTGATGTTGATATCATTGGTCGCAGAATCATTATGAATGCATTGTACATTTGGAGAACATTAAATGTGTCGGCTTATAATGACAATCATTGATTGACGGCATCATAAGGGATTTCTCTTTCAATGTGAACCACGCGACTTAAATACATTGATAAAAGCAGTCAATTATAATGTTATAAAAAAATCACCCCGACTTTTATGTAATGTATTACGGAAAATATATTTTTCCTCGAAATAAACTTAAGGACCTATTTTCAATTAGAAATAATATATTACAGGTCATTTCTTTGCTTTAAGCATTTAATTTCTCCTGAAAAATTGCTGGTTAGTGGATAGACTAAATTTTAAAAAGAAAATTTCTTTGACCAAATTATATATTTTTTCCTTCAATTTCGCAGATGAGTTGGAAATTTAAATAAATGTAATCTTATCTAGATTTAACCATAGTTATTTTGTACATATATGTATACGGTGGTGACTTCTTAAAAATATTTAATATTTAATACTTATATTTCTCGCTGGTAGGAAATTTTATTTTTTAGTTTTTGAATAGATATACTTTTCTACCCAGTTATTTCAGTGATCTAAATGGGGTTTACATCAGGGTAATTCAGTGTTCCATTGGCGAAGTACCAAAAATACCGCGTTCCGTGTGAAGTCAGCATTGTGAGCAATGTTATTTCCCCGTGTGAAAGGTGTGATATAAAGTTGTAAATTATGATGGCAATTCCGCCTCAAGGATCTTTGATCAAAAGTCTCACAATGTTAGTACACTGGTATCCGGCAGACCTTCAGTCATATCTGAAATAATACTATGGATGTACAGGATAAGTGGAAAAGAAATTATTGTTAGTACATACCTATACATGTAAGCAAAATTGACACTAAGATTTAGTGGGAACTCCATAGAACAATTTCGTAGTTGTATGTAATGGTACCTATTTGGTAGGTGTAGGGAGTATTTAGGGCTCTCGGTGCATTTGCTACGTGATGTCAAAATACTGTCTATATATTCTTGAATGCTAGATATCAGACTATAATGAGGTTCCTACTTTTTGCGTCGCTTGAATCTTGAATATTTTTTGGGACATTTGGGTCAGCTCCATTGCAAGAGTACTTAAAATTGTATGCAATAATTTATATTGTATAAGTTACCTATAGGTCACTTATTTTCTGTCTTACGTATTAAAGTTGCTTTATGGCCATATTTAACTTTTTGTTTTTTAAGTTGCATTATACTATATTATGCATTTAAACGTTTTTGTTTATTTATAAAGCTTTATTGAACACAAATAATTATGTTATAAAAGGCGGACTTTAGCTAAACATCATTTTCTACCAGCCGACGTCAGAGATATGCAAAGAAATATCAAAGGTCGTAGTAAAGGAAATTAATGGAAGATATGAATAAACTAAAATTAAAATTTCTGGTTGAAATAAATGATACCGTTGTGAAAATAGAAATTGTTCATTATAATATAGAGATCATTAAACATTAATAACAATATATTACGGGCACTTTAGTGTAATAGATTAATATGAATGTACAGTTTCTTATCTTAGTTGTAATCTTGAAGCTATCAAAGGGAGACCTCATGGATCGGGTATGAAGGTTTGGATGATGGTACCGTAGCTCTAAATATAGCGATAATTCTCTTTATTGGGTCAATCAAATATTTCGACTTTATCATCATCATGAAAATCTACCATTCTAAGGTCGGTATGCCATATGAATATGAATAAACTTGAGCAAAATTTTTGTTACTTAGTAGTGCCTCAATGTTTTAGATACAGTACAGCACGGATTGTAATAATTTCTTTTATGATCGTCAGGTCCGATTTTAGCGCTGATGTTCTTCACTCCACAAACCACACACCGCCCAGTCAATATCTCTCCAACAAATACGTCATTACTTGACAAGCCTTTGCGTGACTAGAAATTTTCTACAAGTCCCATAGTAGTAGATTCTTATATATTTAATCGATACCGACAATGCACCATATGTATTTGTCAGCTTTTGCTCGCAGCTTTGCTCGCGCAGAAATTGAATTTCCAAAAAGCTAATAAATGCATTAATTTTTCTACTAAGAGCATGAATCTAAAATGGTAGGTGTACATCTTTTAGGTGTTCTAGATATACATATCCAAAATAACGAAGTTTCATACAATTATTCTATCCCTGTTTTACTTCCTTGGCGATGGTATATCCGAAATTCCTTAGTTAGAGCTTACTAACGCTATATAAAGAACCTATGTGTAAAATTTCAAGACTCTAGGTTCAAACATTCATTCGTTGTACAAAAATTGTACTAAAGAATTCCAAAGTACATTGGTTAAATATGTTAATTAATAGAGACCATGAAATAATAACGCTTGTCAGCTGTTTACTCGATAGCTGTTGGATATATGCGGGCGCGCGACCCAAATATCTTGATATTTTAAATCAAAGTATTCCACGAAACGGCCCGTAATATGTAACTGTAATTGCCTTCATTTTATTATCTGTCGCGTAATTACGTCTATTTTGGGGGCCCTATTTTTTATTTAGTAATTCCATCAATCAAGGTTCAACGACAGTACTTTAAATGAAAAAAAAACAAACAAATATCAAAAGAAAAATGAATGTTAGAACAAGCAAATAATTGTCGCGTTGTTGATTACACGTCAACTTTGTTTATGTATATAACGACTAATTTTCAGATAATAATTGTGTTAATAAGAATGTTGATTTGTTCTTGTCTTTGATTAGTTTCATTAGGATTTTTTAATTATAGCTGTGTATATAAATTAAAGTTTGGTGAAATGTTCAAAAAGTACTCTGCAAATGCGTGCGGAGAAGATCGCGTGGCGGAGAGCCTTCGGTACGCCTCAGATTATCTTTTTCATCTCAGCGGCATTTCGTTATCCTTAATGAAATCCAGTCAAAGGAAAGAAAGAATTTAATTTAAGACGAATCAGAAAATATTCAGCTGTCGCTCGCAAGTTATAAATCATTTGAATGCTAATAAATTCAACTAGCCCCAAGGATTCAGGTGGGACCAGAATTTTCTTCCGTTCTATCTTTGTTTTACGAAAAAAATGGTTATTATCTGGTTCTTTATTATTAATTTTCATCATAAAGCCACCATGACTTGCGGGGTTTTGTTTTAATGTTATAAAATAATTTCATTTTGCTTAAGTTTAGATGTTTAAATTTGTCAATGCAAATAATTTTACGTCGTAAGGAATGTATGATCTAAATTGAGTGGCATTCATCTTATAGTAAAACTTTAGTAAACATTAGATGCTTTATAAAATATTATATTTTATTCTATCGTAATAGAATTTTATAAGAACGTAATTTTTAAATGCATACGTCTTGGTTTCGGCAGTAAATTATGAGGTTTCTCTCATTTTGAATGCATAAGATATCCAGGTTTTGACAGTATGAAGAATAAGAGGAGTGTGGCAGAAAGGTTGCATCCGGGCGGTGAGATTGACCTATGCAGCGATGTCGTTAAGCGCTCAGTTGCCCTCGGGAACCCGACGCGTAAGCTTGTCAATGTAGCTGTGGGCTATGACGTTGCGCGCCTACGAATATTAATTTAAGCGGCAAGTGTCCATTTCTTGTGAACGACTTTTCAAATCAAAACAGTGATTTAAAGTGAATATCTCTGTTTCAAATACTAGTTAAAATTTGGATCATTGTTGTTAAAGGTGAGACCTCTTTTAAAAGCTTTTTTTAAACATTTGTAGTTAAGTAATTATATGCATATAAGTGTCATACATTATTTATTTATATTAAAAGTAACTTTAGTTAAAAGGAATAATATTATATTAGCAACTAATCAGAGTATATCAACAAACAATCTATGTAATTCGTCGATTCTTCCTATTATGATTTTATGTATATGTACGTAATAAATAAAATAATGACAAAAAGTACACTCCATATTTAGTACGCGACATGTAAGATGGATAAAATATTAACAATACTTATTTATTTTCGACCCTTTTATTGGTCCACTGTTGGACCGGGTCTTCTCTCATGGTGAGACGGTTTTAGACCATAGTCTACCACGCTGGCCAAGTGCGCATTGGTTGACTTCACACACTTCAAAAAATATTATGTATCTACTAATATTACATATTAATTTGTAAAGCGAATTTACTTTTAGTCAAGACTAGTTTATTTGCATAATAAAATGTTTTTGTTTGATTTCATTCTACCGTAGGTTCTACCGTATAACAGTGGCATAGGTATTATTTAGGGATAGTTTTCATCGAAGGGTAAGGGATAATAACTAATAAGCCAGCGGTTGGGCATGATGTCGATTAAGATAGATTAAATACTATGAGCGTTTTACTAAGAATTTAATGCTTTGTATTTTATTACAAAGCTATACAAAGGCGACTTCTCATTACATGGTATTCAGGTTTGTACAATAAAAAAATAATAAAATTAATAATATTACAAATTATACAGATCTTTTTAGAAGATTTTATAGCTAACGCAAATAAACCAAAAACAGAATTCGGCGAACTGATCTGGGACAAACAAGACTAGTCCATTAATTCCGCAAAGTTTCTTAGCTTAATTCAAAATCGTGATACCTACTAATGTTCTCACCTGAAATACTCGTATATTTAGCATGCGTTACACTCTATTATTGTTTGTCAGGTTTATGTAAGGATACCCATTTTATAAGAAAAATTTTATGATTAATAAATAATCCCCAATAAAATAGGAGACTATTTAGTCAAGGCTCTCAAATTCCAGACTTTCAGAATACAGGGGTTAAATTGTTATCCCACATTTATTGCATTATGTAGAAGATTTCTGTTATATCACAAAATTCCCTTTGAATCTTGAGGGACATTTTACCGAGATATAGAAGCTACTGTTTATTATTAATGAAGTTGATTCGATCGGCACTTTTTATTGTATTATTTTGGACTTGTGTGGAATTGTATAAAGATATTATTTACATTCTAAGAGCAATTTTATTTAATAATAGAGCATCTCTTATGAATACCACAGAACACCGCAGCAGGTTACTACATTATTAATGTTCAGTGGCTGCAACGGTTTTCAGGACTCATCCTTAATTATGTCTGTAGTTCGTCTTGAATCAAATTTACTAACTAGAAATTATCACAATATTTGTTTTATTTCAATAAAGGATAGATACAAAACTACACAGTTTGTTCAGTAACGACTTATTTATGTATCAATACTAAGTAAATAAAAAATGTATTTGCATTTAATATGATAGCGGTACTTACGATATAATCGATTTTTGTGTCATCCGCATTCACCACAGAGTACTTTACATCGGCACTTTTTTATGTACAGAAACATTAAATGTTTCTGTTGTTATCCTAGATAATCCTAGACAAGTGTAATATAACGTAAAATGTTCTACAACATAAGATTTTGGCTAAAAAATTTAAGTATCTACATAATTTATTATTATATGTATTAGTGAAATGTATTTTCCCGAATTTCTCTATTTATCAATGACCATCAAATCTATTAAGAGAATCTATCAAAAGCTCCTTTAAAATTCATTGATGGATAAACATCTTTCATTAGTTAAGGCACAGCAACCGGTTCTATGCGTTCTGAATCTAGCCGTTACGTTGCTAAGTTTGCATTGCAACCTTCCTCGTTCCAAGGAATGGGCTTAATTAGGATTTAAATGATGTGATTGGTTTTCTTCAAAAGCTATAGTTAAGCTATCTATATCTAAATCTTGATATAAACTAAAAAAATCTCAAAGTAGCACAGTCATGACACTTTGATATTATATCTTAGGACAAGTACGTACGGCGATTTGATCCCACACATCTTTACCGGACTAACAGGCAGAAGTTATGTATTTATTTGTATGTATGATTTTGAAATAGAAAATAACGGTTAACTCTCATGTCAAACATACTCTTGCAATAGTAAGTACTCGTATTATGGGTGTCATGAACGTATTTAAGCGCATAGACAAGACCACTAATACCCATGCATAAATAAATATCTAAATTCATCATGTAAAGTTGGCTTAATAGTATGGTCATTCGTAACTGTTGTACCAAATTTTTTTTCGTTGTGATGTTTCTGGTATTATTATGTAATTAATTCGCCAGTTGTTGCCTAATTCTAATGTGTAAAGCGATGCAAAGCAAACAATAACACCTTCGGTTAGCTGTTTCATTCTGAACTTAGTCGGTAGTTGTAACAGTTATTCATACTTGTAAAACGAAACTGTAAAATATTAACAAATCAAAAGATCAACCTGTTTTTGTAGACATATTGATTAGATATATATTTCTATTATATGACAAGTTGTCGAATTTATTCGCGGTAACAAGTCCAACATGTCTGGAAGTTGTGCAGGGGACGTGTCAAGAAAGTCAAGATACGGCGAAGTTGTGTGAACTCGTAATAAAATAAAGTTGCCGTTGACGTGTTTACTCGTGCGTGAAGACTTCCTTATCCGAGTAACTCCTTACCTACCATCAAAGCAGTCTCTTTGATATTAATGTTAAAACATTATACAGTATGAGAGCCGCGTTCTAAGAATTATATTAAATTCTAAAATATTTATCGTCGATATATTCATAAGCTGATAAAACCTGGTAAGCGTTTAATAGCGGAGTATTAACGCTGGAAATCTACGGGTTTCATAGGTAATAGGGAAAAGTATACACCTAAATAAAAACATTCTTAGGTTTGCTAACGTACATATATAATTGATGGGAGCTAACATTTTTGTTCTAATTAAATATGAATATATATATTCTATGAGCTTCGGGCTACATCTTCCACCAAAACATTTGCAGTTCCGCTTGATGGTTCTATAACATAAAAGAGGTCAACAAAATAACTCTAGAATGAAACGGAAACGACAGTTAGTACCAGTATCAATGTAACAAGTTTTATGAAAATATCACGAAACTAATAAGAGTACAGCGCCCAAGGTTCCAAAAAGAAATTGTGTAGCAACTTTTATAATATTATAGCTTACAATATAAGGTATTTTTATAACCGACGACACAATAACATTTTGGCGGACTTGTCGATTACGACATACAATCGAAATATACGCAAAATCTCCCAGTTTGAGGTTCAGTAAGCCCATCGTAATTACTGTTGATTGCAAATAGCATGTGGCTTGCTTGAACGTGCGTATCGACTATTAAACAAATTGGTTTATTTAATTATTTGATTTTTAATTTTTAAATTAGATTTAAATCTTTATAATTTACATTATTCGTGTTGTAATCTAAAAATAACAAGTAGTCTGTATAAAAAATCTGTTTACTAAGCACCGTAAGCGCGTTGTCTCTGTAATACGGTAAATGTAGGTAATCGTTCGTGGTCAAGTAGCAGTTGTGATCTTTCTTAATAAGGAAGACCCTATTACTCTGCACCGCTCGCTTAACACAAGTTAAATGTGTTTCTTTGTAAAACAGAAGTTAACATAACCCAAAGAACTTCAGAAAGAACTCTGAGGTTGGTGTGACCGTAAATAACACGTAACACGTAATACCAGCAAACTTCATTTGAGCGTTGTATGGGTTTTCGGCGTTCAGTACTTATATGTTAGTTTGTCAATAACCAATAGTAATTCTTCTCTCGAAAAGTTTAACTGCTTAAACGATGCAGAAATATCGGGCTATCAATTTTCTCAACACTTTGCCGACAGGCAATTGCTTCGAATAAAATAAAGTGTCAACTAAAAACGGAGTATCGTGGTGTACTGTCAGCTTGACGCATCGATATTAAAGGCGCGGGTCGCGGTTGTCAGATATTTTATGGTCATGCAATTGTGCTACATACTCGCTGGATATACTTGTATTGTGTGAAATTCGTTCTTTTATATTTTATGCCTACCACTAGTACGAGATTATAACCAACGTTCCGTGCAAGTGCAATAAATAATTGTGCGGTGATAGCCTTATGGTTCACTTTAGCCTTCTGTTTTGGATGTTTAGGGTTAAAATTTCTGGCACGGATCTGTAACGATGTTACGTGGGTGCTTAACAATGATTATTTATGAAAGGAACGTGTTAGGAAACTGACACGCCTTATATTTTAATATTACTTATTTAGGACAGAGACTCTTCAATCTAGCTGAAGCTATGAAGTTGATAATATAATCAACTTCATAGCTTTTGTTTAATGATAAGAACAAACTAACGACGGTAGATTGACAATATGAGGTTGATTTGAGAAGTATTTCCAGCGGTTTTAAACAATTCGTTGACGTTCACAATATTGATGTGCTATATAATTTTTTATGAAATCGACATTCGCTTATATAAAACAGATATTAATTTTATAAATTTCCAGCGCATAGCAGCGTTGTTGAGTGTCAGTTTGACGTATCGATATAGGAGGCACGGGTCACGATAGCCGATACTATACTGCGTTCCAAAGTTACATTTCATTTTCGGCTAAAGCACCTACTAAATTTGTTTTTACTTGTGTTTCTGTGCCAAAATATCAAATATCTACTTCTCATTTCACTTAAGCTTTAGTTTGATTTCACCTATAACATGTTTCATTTTAAATGCTGGGATATCTGTTGTTAGTATTCAGAGAACGTTTTGAATAAAAGTAGACACAGAATGTATTCGACTTATTTTTGTACTGTAAAGGCATTCGATATGATATATCGTATTAATGTCAAAGGATTAGGCGTCTTATGTGTCAGTTGAACGTATCGACATTGAAGCCGGTTACTGTTGCCAGCTATTCTTTTGTGGCATGCAATTTTTATTAGATGCTACGGTCAGCTATATTTGTCGTTGTGTTATATTTATTTTGAGAAAAACGTAATCGTTCACAACGTGAGCGAAATACTTACATTGTTATCGTAAGGATTTTAATGATTGCTAGTTTCCAAATGACTTAAAACAAGATTCATAAATGTGTGCTCCTTACCATTATACATTTTTTATTTTTCTTATAAGTAGGGTGGCTACATGAGGAATAAAATTTATGTGTACTTAGAATTATTATATTTGACAGTTAAGTTCAAAAGTGAAATCACAAATAGAGGTCTAATAATTATCTCAGCGTCCAGTCTTTGCATCTCGGTTTTAAAATACTGCTAAGAGCGCTTCGGAGTTCATTGCATCTTGTTTATTAAAGCTGAATCTTCATTTCAATTGATGAAAGTAATATACTTTTTCACTAGCTTTTACCCCTACTTTGTTCTCGTGGAAAGTTGTAATTGTACCTCCTTCATATAATATTGCAACTTTGGTAAATTTGAAAACAAAGTAGTCTATGCCCTTCTTCACGCTTTAAACAATATTCAAATAAAATTTTATCACAATCGGCCTAGCGGTTTAGTCGAGAAAGCGTTTCAGACAGACGGCGAATAACCTTTGTAATTGCATATATTATTCGTATGGAGTACCTTATTACGTAGTTTAGCTGTTTATGATTTCAGTAGAAACCTAGTTTTATTCTTGGTGTTATCAATAACGGTAAATACAATTTCCGATAATTGGAAGTACAAAGATCAAAAGTTTTATTTATTTAAATTTTATTAAGTAGCACCTAGGCAACCAGCATTAGTCATCAACAACAACATTAATCAACTAGTCAAACAACTTTAGAATGTCAACCATTAAAAAGCTTTTGTTTAGGTACATCGCTCTTGGCACATAAAATTTCCTACTGTGTTCTGATGAACCTGAAATAAACTATGATATGAGGCAGTAATGCAGCCACCATTGCGGGGGCTGGCTTGACTATTAGTACATGCTAGAAAATCCGACTCTTTTAGAGCAATCTTCCTCTGACAGCTTTTGGATAGTGGTAAGCTTGCCGAGAAAATAGTGTGGGACGTATTTGTTATGTGTTGTGGAACCGTCATGGTCAAGATTGAGACCATTGAGCGCTGATCACTTGGCCTATTTACTATTATTCAATAACATTATGCTTTTCTCCCCTTCAACTAGAGAAGTCGTGTACCTCATTGCACTTGCTTATAGTTGAATGCTAATGTTTAAAATAAAATCATTGCATAATTTTAACGTTTTTTAAGAAGCATTACAGATTATAAAACTGACTGTGCCGCAATTAGTCAGATTACTCCCCGAGCTGCGCGTGCATTTTAGGCTCTGCTGGATGTATGCCTGCATCTAGCCACTCAAGACTAAATCTAGTCATTACGTAGGGTTGTCACTTGATGTACGTTAAAAAATTAAAGATCATTATTTTTCCAGGAAAGTAAGAGCTGAAATATTGCAGATTTAGTAAATGTCTACTTAAAGAAGATATTAGCAGCATTTCCCGAGATGTATCTCTACATCACAGGACAGCTTGAAAGTATTTCAAGAAATTTTGCTAACATCTTTTTTCAAAAAGACCCTTAATAAACCCACAGATATTATTTGTAACAAGATTAACGGTGTCAAGAAGAGAAAAAGAGTAAAATGTATTGATTTTTTAAGTACATAAGTTTGGCTTATTTCACATATAAACTGAATAACAAGGATTGCCAAGTATTTTAGAAATTTCGAATTGTGCTTCTAGTTGAAGGAATTTAAGATTTGTAATCCTGGCACACGCCGTTATAAAGTCAAATATAACTCTGTAATAACATATGTCGTGAGGAAAACTGCGCGCCTCTGGATTCTTTATAAGGTTCTTTAATGAATCTTAAGTCGGTTAACCCGCACTTGATTGACGTTAGACATTGTCCTTAACTCTGTTCGTCCTCCGTGCCTAATAGTGCTCTGATATAGGGGTGGATAAAATAAAACATGTGATATATTAATTCTCGGCCATACGCCTTATTTAAGTTATTGAAAGCGTGTGTAAGTCACAACTTTGTGGCATCCCTATCTACCACGTGCATGCTTATATTAAAACTTTACTAAATCAGCCTAAGCTCGACGCGCAGTTACTTTATTGAGTTGGTATGTAAATTCGCATTAGGCGTGGCTTTGCAATATTAGAATTCTTATGCTTAAAAGCGCCCCAACAGTACTAATATTTCATGCAAACGTTGTTGTGAGATTTGTTTGGAATGTTAAGGACCTGTTTGTATACAACTTTATATTGATTATAATCTTATTTGATAAATGGAAGTCGTAAAAGATTTTTGAGAATGCAAAGTAGCAAATAAAATTTAAGGAAGAGCAGTAAATAAAAAGAAACTGTGAACTTAGTGATTTAGACTTGAACCTCCAACACTGAATTTGGGTTTAAATCCTGGTACCCAGCTCTGATTTTCGCAAAGTTAAGTGCATTTTTAGTTTTAAACATACTTTGCTATAACCGTGAAATATAATCTACACGTTTAGTGTTCTACGTTGAATGAGCGTGAATTTAGTAAACCTTCCCTTCGTCTGGGCAGCAAAGAATGGTCTTAACTCATCAAACTCTGGGACGAAACCGGTGTTAAACAGTTGGAAAGTGTTTATGATGATAACGAATGAATAATTAACTTTTCACAACTGTGATCGCTGTTTAAAAATTTGCACCGGTAATAGCTCCTTGTATTTATAAGTGCGTTACTGTCTTAATTATCAAAATATACCGGTGTTTTTCACAAGAATGAGTTTAATGAACGTTGATGCGGTATTATCGATAAAAATGCAAGGTATTCTACAAGTGATCCAAAAATTATGCGTAATTGAGTTTTATTTACAACTTTTACTGCATCCCGTTGATGGAAAATATCAATTATTATAATCAATACCTGAATACCGTTCATATGACTTGAGACGCAGGCGTCTGTATAAACGGCAGTGCGGGAAACGTAGCTTAAACGTGGTCTGTGAGTTGAATCTTAAATTCAATCGAAAAACATGGCCGTCGGATAGATTAGCAGTGTTCGCGCGACGGGCGCAGTCGGGTCGAGCGTTTATTGAAAGTCGGGGGCTAGCGCGTGAAGCCATTAGTTCTCTCGCTCGACTGAAAAAGTGTCGCTTTCACTGAAACATTGCGCTGGGGCGCGCTATTCAATTGGCGAATGTATCGGAGCCAATCGATCTCTAGACAACAAAACGCACGCCCAGAATGGAGTGTCTCGCGAGGCGATAAATCACCGATCTCTACGATATGCTTTAATGAAAAGATCCCTCAGCCCTCTCCGTTTTATTACAAGGGAACATTGCCTTTGTTCAATATAAGCAAATATCTCCGATGCGCGTTATTTATGACTCTATCATAGTCATCTTAAGTTTGGAGCGAAGTCTTTGTTTTGCGTAAGTTGGACTTAAGCAAGAGATAACAATTTCCTTTTATTATATCAATATTCCTTCTACCCTTTTCCTACCTATTATATATAACTGGAGTATGAGTAATATTGAAGTATTTAATTTAAACATATAGCTACTTGTTTTTAATGATATTATTTTTAAGATTCAATTTTGTTGCAGATTTGTTTCCATGGTCACTTGAAGAAGTCAGAATGCGGTATTGTTAAGTGTACGAATAGCTAATTAATATTTATCGCCATGGTAGAATAAAATCCTATGAAACTTCAAAAATGAGGGTAGTCGCGATGAAGGCGCGCCGGAGCCGACGCGATGCGCTCGTGACATGACGTGTGGCGCTCAGTTCCGCATCAGATACAGCATGGCCTCCCGAACTGCCGCCATGTTAATGTGGCTCAGTGGAAGTGAGTATATTATTCACATAATTTATATACAATAAGTGGATGTGATATGTAAGAACAATCTGTAACCGGAACTTTACTCCATTGCTACAAATACGGTTTGGATTTCTTTTTCATCACCATATTACTGAAGCTTAAAGAAGAATGTGGGCGTATAATAAGAATATGACCTTAATTGCGATCCATAGGTATAAATCAGGACATTCAGTACCGCTGTCTCGTTGCAGATATAAAGACGTATTTGTCATGTCTTAACTTTTGTACATAAAAAGGACATACATGACATCTATATTATACAATTGCATTATATATAAATGCATAAAAAACTGCACAGCAGGAATAATATATTTGAATTTTTAAAATACAATCGGATATGTCGAGTTCTATGTGGCTCATAAATATGCGCTACGTAAATAAAAGAAATTGGTTTGTTTATTTTGAAACCAGAAATGGGTAAAGAATCAACAAAATATAAAATTTTTATTGTCAGCTTGTGGAATTACCTAGCCATAGTTAATAATTTGATAGTATATTAGTATGACGATAATTCAGTTATCTCCGTCACATATATAAGCGCACTATGATCGAAACTACTAACCTATTTTCCCTCGGTATGTGAAACTTATGCACACTTATTTCTTCTCAAAAGTAGAACTTTCATAAAAGTCATATTTGTTCGGGAAGAGCACGCGTTGGCATCGAATGCAATTTAAACTCGAATTCTCTTAATGTACCATTTTAAGTATAAGTGTATTTACACGTAAACATATTTAGTGTTGGAGGTTTTCACGGATGTTACGTTGTTGTTCTATAGACACATTTTGAATATTCTGTTAGTGATTGGGGATTTCGGATCTATTTTAAGAAAGGTTTTGTTTCGTCAAGTAAGGATAGATATACGACTATACGTGTACCTACACGTTTTTTTATCTTTTGTTTACCTCTTAGATGTACGGTAATAGTAGTTTTTGAGAGATTTGTGATCGTTAACCTTAAAGTGTACTGGATATCGATCATAATATCAAAAAGTGTTAACCTTTAATCCATATTATGAAATAAAGTTTACATTTAGCAGTATACAAACTAACATATTGTTTGAGATGTGCCTAACTTGGTCGCAATAGGTATAGGACTGCAGCGTTTAGTAAGTAACTACAAAATAAATTAGAATGAACTCAAATGCATGTAGTTAACAGTTCTATGCAGAATAACCAAACTAATTTTATTTTATTAGTATCTCCAACAAAGAATATCTTACAACAGTTTAGAAGAACAAGAATACCTTACAGTTACAGTTTTTGTATTATGCTTTTTCAATTACAGGAGAACATAGCATGCAAAAATATATTAAACAGAATATAACCTACTAAATTGTTATGATAAAACAATAACTTCTAAGTAACATTGAAATAAAATACAAATAGAAACAAGCCCGTACTACAGTTTTAGGAAACATTTCAAAATAATAATTACGAGTAGCACGAGCAATGTGTTTTTTTTAATGTTATGAGAGCAGTAAACAAGCTGGCAGCAGTCACGAGTGGCCCCTGCCGCCCTTGGACATCTGCAACGTGTAAAATGTCTCACGTCAGTTTTGTTTCATGGTAGTCGTTAAGTTTTTCAATTAAAGCGTTAGAACTCATACTAAGAGTTTACTTTAAAATAGGTACATTCTCTAATGAGTAATGATATATTCAAAGGAACTAACATCTAGTATCGAGATAGTAATCACTTACAATAAATAATTATGCACAGATTCTTATATAACATATAGATTAATAAGACGCCTTAGAGTAAATAAATGTCGTGATAACTGTAAATCAATCTTAGTTGCCCTAATATGCGGGACCGTTTCTTGTTAGCCATAAGACCCTCATATAAGTACATTATTTAT